>JABUQX010024601.1:10000-44132 GCA_015478945.1 Trachelipus rathkii | reverse complement strand
TATATAAATAATATATATATATTATTTATATATATATTATAAATATATATAAGATATATATTATATATAATATATAATATAATCTGAGGCAAGTAGAATCCAAGCACAAGATCCACGCAGAGTCCAATATAATACCACGTGACATGTAATACTATAATATAAATTATATATATTATATATATATTATTATATAATAGAATAATTATATAAATATATATAATAACTTATATAATATTATATATTATATAATACTATATAATATACACACCCCTACACAACACACACACACACACACACACACACACCACACACACACACACACACACACACACACACAGACTTTAACTAAACACCACACTACTTACACAACAGACTTAATTACACTCACACATTTACTTACACACACAGATTTACTACACACACACACACACTACTTACACTCACACAGAATTTACTTACACTCACACACAGATTTACTACACACACCACAATTTACTTACACAACACACAGAAATGTTACTTACACTCTACACACAGCATTACTTACAACTCACACAATTTACTTACACACACAGAATTTACTTACACTCACACACAGATTACTTACACACACAGATATTTACTTACACTCACACAACAGATTTACTTACACACACAGATTACTTACACTCACACACAATACACACCCGGTCACACCCACCCCACACACACACACACATCCATAGACACTAACACTTATGACACTTATACACACTATGCACTTATACACCCATTCACTATTACACTTAACACACTACTTGCTCTCCAACCATTAGACCACTTCATTTACCCATATATCACTTACATTTACCCATAGTCTAACACTTACACTATGACACTTATACCAGTAAATATAGTCCTATACACACATTCACTATTGACACTATATACACACACTTGCACCATCGAACCCTGACAACTTACATACACATACGACACTCTACATTCTACCATTAGACACTTACACTATACACTTATACACACTATGTCACCTATACACACATACACTTTCACACATTATACACCACATTCACTATGACACTATACAACTTACCCTCACCCATAGACACTTACATTTACCAATCACTACACTCACCATAGACACTACTTACACACCACACACATACACACACACACACACACTCACATACATACACACATGACACTATACCCCTTATCAACATCCTTTGTGACACCTATATTGATGCATCTGTGATGGCTCTAACTTGATGATGCCATCTTTGACAATTCAACATATTGCTGATTCATCTTGATGACGTCATCTTTGTTCGGTCTCATCTTTTGTATACGCAGATTTATTGAGATTCTGACATTTATATCAGACATTTGATGGTTCCAATCACTCGTAATGTTCTCAGGATGTGTTCTATATGTTCTATGAGTTATTCCTATGAGTGCCAGGCCGAGTGCCAGTCAGGCCACTGGCATATGTTTGCAACGTGCGCAGTTGCCAATGAGTGCCAAGTGCATGCCACATCCCCTGCAATGAAGTGCCACATAGTGCCAACGGAGTGCCACTTTTTTCAAGCTTTCTAGACTCCCCTGAGCCATAGAATAGCCTACTAATTATGGGTCTACCCTAGTTATAATCAATGCAGCATCGATTGTTATTACAAGTTGCTCAGGATGCCTTCACTACTGAGTTTAGTCTTTTACTAACACCTGATACACACTTACTTCACTGTAATACATCCACATAGCACTATGACATTCTATACACACATTATCCACTCATGACAGCATATACACACATACACTATGACACTTATACACGATACTTTCTGTTTGTACATTTTGTCAATTATATAATTTTAAAAAAATGTATGTAAGAAAAAATCCAGAGGTCTGATATATAACATTTTATCTTTAAAATTCTAACGAAAATAATTAATTTAAAACCATAAACTATTACTACCCAATATATGATCAAGCAGTAAATCAATAGAACTGTTACCTAACACCTAAGGATATAGATATCTTTGTTTTTAACTGCTTACTGCTCTCCTAACGTTCGCCTTTACTGTTTAACTCATGTGCTTCACTGCTTTAACTTTCTCGCTTTACGCTATTAACTCACCTGTATTTACTGCTTGACTAATACTATACATACTAAAGTCAGATTACAATCAGAAACATCCAAAGGGACCACTACAGCATATGAGAGTGTAGTATGCTTTTGTTTTACTGCTTTACTGCTTAACTTTCTGGCTTTACTGCTATTAACGTGATCTGCCTACGCCTCTATAACTCATATTACTATGACATTACATACCTAAAGCATTAAATCAGTAAATCAACCTAGAGTGACCTACCTCAAGTGATTAGTAGCTTTGATTTTACTGCTTTACTGCTTAATTGCTTTACGGATGAATTCCTAGCTTTACTGCTTTAACTCACATTACATTACCTAAGCAGTAACAGTATCAAAAAGATAAGGTTTTACCACACACTAAAGGGACTTAGTCATGCTTTTCGTTTTACTGCTTTAAACACGCTTTTAACTTCTGCTTTACTGCTTTACTTTCTGCTTTCCTGCTTTAACTTGCTGCTTTACGCTTTACTTCCTGCTGTACTAGCCTTTAACTATAGTTTATACTGTTTATAACTCATAATTTTATTAAACAATTATGTTTTTTATTTTGTTTTAACCACTATTTTATTTTTTTATTGGTCTTTTAAAATTTATTATATTTTATTTTCAATTTTCTATTAAATTTTCTTTTCGTTTTTATTTTTAAATATCATTTACTTCATGTCTATTATTTAACACACACTATGACATATAACACACTTACACTTACACCAACTCATAGACACTTACACCTCTCCCATAACACTTACCCTATCACTCCCATAACACTTACACTCATTACAACTACCACTCACCCACTAGACACTATACACTCCATATACACTCACCCATAGACACTTACACTTTACACACAACATCATCTACACCTTACACCCGACACCAGATACACACACACACACACACACAACATCACACACACACAACTTACACACACACACTAACAGATATAATTTATTTAAAACATTTATTTATTAATTAAACACGTAATCTGTATATTACTCATCACATTATTAACTAAATTTCACGTCAAAGTTTCCTTAAAACGTCCATAAAAATTCATTTCAACCTTTTAAACAAACATAATTATTCTATTTTCTTCATACCCTTTTTGTTATAAATTTAAATTATCAACATTTAAAATGACATTTACTAAATTTATCAACCTTATTAAAAAACATTATAATGTACTATACCTAAGCAATAATCAGTTAATATCATATAGGTAAAGTCCCTAAGCAACCCTCTACCCAAGCTGCACGTTTTGTTCTATTGAACTATATCTCCTTCTATCATCATCTTAGGTCCGATAATAAGTTCATAAAACACAATCAAGCTTCTTCTTCTCTAACAACAGGTATTTACTTAACAATCATTCTGAGATCTTCTTATTAAACAAATAACAATATTCATTACATTTATATTATTGCATCAATCTTAACTTAAAATCTTTGCAACTTTTTTAATATTCTATTTTCTTATTTTATGGATATGTACATTTGCAATCCAACACGAGAAAACACAACAACCCCACTCCTTAAGATCACGAAACGACCTATCTCTGTAACAACGTGTTAAATAAACTAGGAGGGTCTCCATAATCGTCTATATTCTTCTTCTCAAAGTAACGAGTTCTCACAGAATGCAACTGATTTTTTACCTAACCTAAACCAATCTAGAAAATGTAATTCTTATCAATCTCAGTTCTTTCGTCCTATGAGAAAAAATACGTCCCGCCACTCACAAGATAATGTAAACTTTTCCTTTTCTTACCTGATTAGGATCTAACCAACTTCCATCATGTTTCATTTGGTAAAATATGTATACCTGATTTTGAATTCTTGTCTATACTGGAAAACCTTTTGACTGGTTATTAGGCTTTAAATCCGCCCTGAGATACAAAAAAACAAAAGTTTATCCTAAACTTAGGCCTAAAATTAGCAATATCTTTTAAAACTTACTGCTTACAGAAAAATCAGTTTAAGTATATTGACCTGCTGTAATAGGCCAAATGCTCTTAAACTAGATAGACTTATATTACCTAAAGTTAGTTATATTCAACACGTTTTACAGAGATGCAGTTTCGTATTGTAAGGATGCGGCTGTGTGTTTCTCGTGTGGTATTGTCAACTGAACATACGATACATAATAATAATAAAGAAAATCCGAATTATTAAAAAAACCTTATCGAAAATATTTTAGCAATAAAGTAATTCAATTAATACTTAAATTCATTTGAAAAATGATATTTTTGAATTCGAACCTAGCACCATTTAATTAAACTACATGTTAGTTATCAGAGATGAACTATTTTGTTACTTGTACTTTACATGCAAAGATGAGTAAACAGCAGTCTAATAGAACAAAGCGTGCACGCTTGGTGAGAGTCAGGACTTACCGACTGACTCTTACTGATTATTGCTTATAAGGACGTAAAATATTATGTTTTAATAAAATTTCATAAAATTTTTAGTAAAAAATTATTTTAAACTGAAGTTATAAAATGTGTAGCGAAAAAGTAATTAAACATTAATAATACATCTTGTTCAAAATATGATTGAATATTTATGAACATGAACATGTTGAAGTTAAAGTTATTATAATTTAATGAGGAAAATATTGATGTATTTATAAACTAAAAATGTTTTAATCTTAAAGTATACGTTTTAGGGGTGAAGTGGGTGAGGTGTGGGTGGGTGGGGTTGGTTGTTTTATCTTGGGGGGGAAGTGCTGTTAGGGGGGGGAGGGGAAGGGCGATGGGTGAGTTGATAGAGTTAGGTTCATGAATGTGAGGGAAGGCGATATGAAGTGAAGTGTCGATTTGCGGAGGTGAATGAAAGTCGTTCGAGGCGGAAGTTAAGGGCTATGAGGGGGAAGTGAAGTAGTGAGAAGTGCAGAGGGGGTGTAAGAATAGACTGAAGTAATAAGTGACACGAAGCGATAAAAAAAGGAAAAACTTTTAGAATAATAAAAGAAAAAGTAGAAGAAAATGAAAAGAAAAAGAATAATAAAATAAATTAAAAGGAAGAAAACAAAAGAAGAAAACCTATGAATGATATGATTAGAGTGAAAACAACGTTAAAAACATAAACGTGAGGGAAAAGCAAGGTAACAGAAAGAAAGCAGGTAAAGCAAAAAGTAATAAATGAAAGGCAGGCAGGCAGGAAGCAGAAAGGAAGCAGGCAGGCAGGAGGTAAAGCAGGAAAGCAGTAAAACAAAAGCAGACGAAAGCCCGCGAGTGTAGGAACACCAGCATTTGATGTACTATACGGCCGTGAAGTAGGGAATAGAGAGGCTGAAAGCAGGGAAGCAGAAAGGAAAGCCAGTGAGAAGCAGGATTAAATACAAAATGCAGACCGCAATCACCTCCGGAGGTCACACCCGTAGTAACTTCATGATATGCTGTTTAAGTAGGTGAAGTGTGAAATTAATTAGAGTGAGCGAAAGCCGTAATAGCAGAAAGAGTAAAGCCATAAAAGACGAAGTTGAAAGCCGTAAGAGCAACGGAAAACAAAAGCACGACTTAACCCCGGCCTAGGGCAAACCGCGTATGAGTGACGGATACGCGTAAGGGATGAAGGGAGATGAGTCAAAGGAGAAAACAGGAAGTGAAACAGGACAAGCGACAAGTAAGCAAGGTAAAACAGGAGGTAAGAGCATAAAAGCAGAAAGGTGTGAAAGCAGATAAAGCAGGGAAAACAAAAGCAGACGGCCCGTAGGTGGACGTGAACACCATCGATGTGATGGAGGTACTGCTGAAGGGATGAAAGTGGAGGGTGGGGAAGAAAGTATGGGACAAGGGAGAAGTGAAAAAGACAAAGGATAGTAATAGAACACTGATGTCTGTCGACACTACAAGGAAAAAAAGGTATAAAAGTAAAATAGACGTAAGGAAAAAGGATGCGGGAGAAGTGGCAGAGTGGTAGGGTGGATAAGACATGAGGAGAGGGTGGGACTAGTGTGCATAGTAGGATGATGCAGTCACATTAGTGGGATAAGTGGAAAAAGGATAACGCATTAGGTGGAAGCAGCCCCGAGCAACGGAAAGAGGACACAAGCTCATCCCGCAGACCGATCCCTAGAAGTACAACCACTTATGAGCGATCGTAGCGGCAGGGAGCTAAAAGGCCGAAAAATAGGCAGCCAGTGGCCGAGGGACACGCCAGTGCACTGGGCACCACGGTGGCACGCAGGGGCACGCAGGTGTCACGGTCAGGGCATCGGTGCACGCACGTGGCACCTGCCGGGCAGCAGAGAAGAACGCAGTAAACACAATTTAGAAGAACACTCGTGGCCACCCTGACGGGGATGGGAACCATCAACAATGGAACTGAAAGCAGCAAAATCTAACCGCAATAACCTAGTCAGCAAAAGGAAAACCACAAGAGTTACCGGCATCACAGAATAGTCAATAAAGTCGAACCTTCAAAGAAGGCATCAGCAAAGGTGAGCAAAAGCAAAGGAACCCAGCAATGATAGGGCCAGCAAATATGTGGAATGGCGGTTAAGGTAGATGGGAGTAGAGGGTGTGGTGGTGGTGGAGTGTGGGGGGGACGCGACAAGTTGATCCGATGGGAGTGTAAGGTCGAGGGGGAAATGAAGTTGGCGAGGGGAGGTAAGGTGCGGAGTACGTCGGCATTAGGGGATGGGGAGAAGGGTCAGTGAGTGATGTGGGTGAGAAGGCACATAGGGATAAGGGCAGTATGGAAGTTGTGAAGGGAGAAATGAAGTGGCAGGGGTAAATGAAGAGTCTAGTGGGAGGCAAGTGATGGGATAAGGGCAGTAGTGATGGGGATGACGACAGTTTAGGGGATAAGGGTGCAGAGTGGTAAGGCTTATGGGAAATGAGTATGATCTAGGGTTGGAGTCGCAAGGGGGGTAGAAGTCATAGGAATGTGTGGGAGAAGGGACAAGGGTGGAAGAAGGGCAGAGAGAAGGGGAGGGAGTGGGGGGGGGGTGGCGGGGTTGGTGGGGGGGGGGGGGTGGGGATCGGTGGGACCGCGGGTGATTTGTGCTTGTGATGGGTAAGTAAAGCGGGTGTTAAAGTAAATCGTGTGGAGGGTAAGAAGCGTGCTTGATGTCGAGAAGCTAGGGAGTGGAGGAAGGAAAGGTGGGGGAAGAAAGCGGGAGAGGGGAAGTAAAGCGCGAGGAGGTCGAAGAAAGACATAGCGGTGTGGTAAGGATGATCGGGGTTGTCGGGGGGAAGGAAATTCGTGGTGAGTGTTAAGGAAAAGCTTGTGGGGGATAGGAAGTATAAATGCTGGGTGTGAGTGAAGTTAAGCCTGGGTGGGGTAACGGAAAAGCTGTGGGAGGGACAAGAAAGCTGGCTGAGGAAGCGGCGGTTGGGAAATAACCGATGGGGGGGGGGGGGGGGGTGGGGGGGGGGGGGGGAGGCCGGAAACAAAAAGGTAGATGAGCATGGAAAAAACTGAAGAGAGAAGAGAAAGAAGGAGTTGACACATCGAATAGCGAGAGAAATAATAGAAATAGAGATTTTACATCTACCCCATTACTCATTGTACATCACCTGAAGGTCTAGATGGAAGTAGTAATATTAGTAGGAATAGCAGTAATATTAGTCACATAAATTTCCCCTCCGCCGCAGCCGGGTGTGTCGCACAAAATAAGAAAATAGAAGTTAAGAAGAAGAGACTAAATGAGAGAAATTAAGTAAAGAGAATGTAAGAAGGAGAAGAATAATGCATATGAGACGAGAGGATAGAAGATGAGAGAGATAGATAAGAAGAGAATACCCGATAAGAGAGTAAGGATGCGAGCGAGAGAGAAGGACAGAGATAAGACAGAAGAGATTATAGAGAGAGTAGATAGGCAGGGAGCAGAGAACAAGCACTGAGAGCCCACGCGGTCTAATAGAGACTTACCACTGGCACAACGTGGGAAGAGATAAAGAGAGAGTAAATTGAAGAGATAGAGAAGTTATGCATCGAGTTGCAAATTGAGTGATGAAAGCAGTGGATTTGTAGTGACTAGATGAGAGAGATGTAGAGAAATATAGTGATAGCTCAGCTAAATAGATACAGAAGAGATATATAGGCACCTCACACACAACACACACACACACACACACACACACCCACACAACACACACACACACACTTACGTACCAACAGATGACTGACACACAAGATGATTCACTCAAACAGATGCGACGGTTTAACACACTACAGATACTTACACTTCACACACCGATGTGACGACCACGTCACACACAGATTACTGTTACACGCACACACATGATACGTACACCACACACCACAGAGTCTACACACACCACAGAGGATACAGCACAAAGAGTGACATACACCACCCACACATGGACGTACCACACAAGGAAGACACGCCACATAATTTACGGAACACACACATGATGACCCAACGCACACACAGAGGACGGACACACACACATGTACGACACCCAGCACACAAAGACACACCCGCACACCCACCACACACACACACACACACACACACACACACACACACACAACACACCAGAGACACGGACACGATGAACGTAGATGGACATACTTGGCACTGAACCACATGCACGAGGACACTGAGTAACACACGAGGCACGCACCAGTAAAACAGACCCATTAGACACTAGACAAGCTAGGTAACGGAGATCTACACCGAGGGGACTAAGATACACACAGGTCAGCGGAGGACGAACTAAACACACATGTGCACGCAATCCAGGAGCACGGAACAGTGGACACAATAAGACAACTAACATGACCCAAGACACGAACAACAGGACACAGATACACACTATGGCACGTATACACACAAGACACTAGACACGATTCAGACAGCCAGGCCCGAGGACACTGATCGAGAGACGAAGCGAACATAAGAGAGAAGGAGAGAACAAATACTGGGAGCAGTCGGCGAGGCACTCCGATACTACCCGGGTCCTGGCGTATTCTTCTCGTTCTTGCAGTGGGGTAGTTTCTCTAACCCCGCTTATCAGTCAGCGCGCTTTTCCGCTCGTCTGTATTTCTTATCGCCCCGCACAGGAACCGAAGGTGGCAACGGACAAGGGACCGGCGCCAGGGACGGAGCACGTAACTAGTGCTATGAACAATGGAGGACAACAGACGCGCCTAATAATCGATGAAGAGAAGATGCGGAGAGGGAGAAGGAGATCGAGAGAGAGAGACAGACGACACGCACCCATTGAACCACAGTAGCCACAGGAGACACGGACACCACCAAGAGCACTGACCACACACACAGAGACACGACCACACACACACACGTCAAGCAAGCAGACCACACGAGGACCACTGGAGCCGCGATACACATCGGAGACACATAGAGGATGATGCAGGGAGGGCACAACGGAGAGCCAGAGCAGAGGAAGGCTGCAACTAGTATGGGAGGATGGCCAGGGTGGGCTGGTGGGAGGAGACCGATCAGTGGGGCCCCGGGGGGGTGTCGGGCTCCCCGGAGATCGGACGCAGGCAGAGGGAGGGGCCAGACATGTCGGAGGAGGCAGGTGACAGTGGAGGGCCTCAAGCACCAAGGGGGAGCGTAAGGGAGCAGGAGTGCGAGGAGGTATGGCTAGGATGCAGCGAGTGGCCAAGGAGGCCAAGAGCCAAGAGGCCAAGTTGGCCAGGCCAACGAGGGCAGGGATCGCACAGAGGCCATCGGAGACTTGCCACAGAGCCAACGGAGGGCCACGTGTTGCAATCCGTGGTCGAGCCTCCCCTGAGCCGAGAAGACCCTAGTAGGGGCGAACCCGGGGATAAGAAGAGAGAATCATTGGGGAGAGATGACAATGCGGGAGCTGCCGAGATAGGAGCGGGGCTAACACGGATCACACGAGGGCACGGAGACACACAAGACCACCTAGACACGCTAGCACACAAAACTATGGCACGAGACAACATACACTAGCACACGGCAGACACGATAACGGTACGGAGGACGGTGGAAGGGAGAAAGGGAGTAAAAGGGAGGCTGAAGATAGCAATAAAGCCAGAGGGTGAGAGATGAACAGTGAGTGGAAACTACAATGGACCAACAGAGGATGAAAAAAGAGAAACTTGACAGACCTTAAAGCGAAAGCAGGCAGCAGTAGAGTGACCTAACACCGAAGGAGAGGAGCGGTGGGGACGGGGTGACGCTGTAACTGGCTCTGGACTCGTGTAACGCAGGTGACTGCTGTTTAACTGGCTGCCGGGACGCGGGTACTCACGGTACTGCTGTAGCAAGTATCAGGAGACGGAAAAGCAGAACAGCAGGAAACAGAGAGAGTGTGACGACACAAGTAGAGGCTTGTGGGTGGACGGCATGACGGAACGGGAACAGGTCTGACGGACGCGAACGGTGCAGCGGGACGGCGGAACGCAGACAGGTAGAACAGGACATACCGAAAGATGAAGCAGGAAATCAAGAGACGGGGGACCAACACCAAGGGATGAGATATGCGGGGTGGGCTGACGGCGAGGACGGCGTGAACGGTCGGCACGGCGGTAACGCAGAGACAGTACAGACCTAACATAAAGCAGTGAATCAATAGAGATCGCCGAACACGAAAAGGATGCGGGGGACGGCGGGATGCTGGAACTGGGCGGGAGCGTGAACGGGCTCGGACGCGTGAAACGGCGAGCTGTACGGCGACGGCGGAACGGCGGACGCGGCGGACTGGTCGTGAACGCAGATGGTGACGGGTAAACCGCAGAGACGGAGACATTGAGGGGGTAGGTTGGGGAAGACTGTGGATGGATCGTAGGAGGAGTGGAGGAGGGGTAGAGGAGTGAGGGGAGGCAGGCGACTGGGGGACGGGAGTGAGTGATTACTGAGGGCATGTACGCAGCGATCATAATTACACACAGGACAAGTAGACACTACGATCACGCACAAACGCAGAGACCCGCATCGCGCCCAGCAGCCACTGACAGCGTACACGCACCCAAGGACACTGCCACGCAGTATACACGCTACACCACCCAGTAACACTGATCACGCAGAGCACGCACCCCAGAGTACACGACAGCTGTACACACACACACCGGACACGTAGATGAGACCAAGAGAACACACACACACACACACACACATACCACACGAACTGACACCACCTAACGTATAATTGAGGAAAACAGTGTGGACGTGTGGAAGTAAACACGTAGCAGTGGGAGCGCATTCAAGGATAACGAAAATTAGGCAAAGTTGGGGAAAACGTGCTATAATGAAGGCAATTCAGGAGCGGGAACAAAAAAGTTAGGAGAACGTGGGAATGACGGTGTGGGCAGTAAAGGTGGAACTGATCAGTGTGTGGTAAAATAATGCTGACTACAAATTGGTAGGAAAGGAGTAAAACAAGTATAGTGGACGGACCTGAAAGCATACTTCAAAGCAGAGTAAAGCAGGAAGGGAATCCCGAGCACCCCTGCTACCACCAAAGCGAGGCCACCGGTGTGGCTAGTGACACTTGCGGTACAGACACTTGACATCCAGGTAAGAAGGTAAAAATAGACAAACATAAGGTCAGCGCGGACGAACATAACAGGAGTGTAGGGAAGCAGCGAGGGGTGAGGTTAAAATAACCCAGGATGCACGAACAGGAGAGTAGTGCTCAAGTGTTAACGAAAAAATATGGCAAAGGTGGATGAAAGTACAGGCGGAGTGTCGTAGTTAGGATTAGTACTACGGGTCAGGGGACCAAGCCAACACGAGAAAACACAAAACCCGCGACTCCGACAGATACGAAACGCCTAGCGCGGGCTGAACAGCGGGGAAAGACTAGACGGAGGCCGAAATTGAGAAAGCCGTGTACCACGGCGATTTGAGCCTGATACCAGGGCAAAATAGATGGCAAAGTGACTGTGCTGGAAAGTGGGAAGAAACATGTAGCCGAAATTGAGGCCTGAAAGGAGGCAGAAACCGGGGGGGATCCAGCAATGTTGAAGCGAATACCAGCAAAAGGTATTGCCGCGAGAGACAAGAATACGAGAAGCACACGGAGCAAAGAGATCAAACGAAACAGGAGAGATTAGGAAGAGGCCGGGAATCAGGAAGAAGAAAAAGGGACGGCGGGAGGGACGGAGTGACGCGTGCTCGAGAGGACGGACAGGATGGGCAGCCGAGCATAGTGGACCCGTGGGGTTAGAGAGGGAAAATTTACCCCGAGGGAGGCAAGAGCAAACCCCCCCCGGACAACCCAAAGACCAAAGAGCCGGGGTGGGGAACCCGCTCCGGTTATGCAGTTGTCAAACACGGTTGTACGAGATAGAGTCCAGTGCGATCGGAAGCGGGTGGTGTGGGTGCTGTACTGGGGAGGGCAATGAACACTGAATTAATAAGAATGAAAGAAAGCAAAATATTAAAAAACGTGAAGAGGTGAGCGAACAAGGAGCAAAAGAAAAGGAATTGAAGTAAGGGGAGAGGCGAAAGAAAAACCGAGAAGAGGGAAAAAGACAGTGAGGTGAGCAGAGAAGAACGGAGGAAGTGATACGATGAACGCGAAAGAGTGAGGTAAAGCAGGAGTCAGTAGAAGCAAAACGGCAAGGGGGGGAGGTGCGAGGGACTCCGCCGACGACTGGAATAGCGGTAGTACGTGAATAAAGATGGAATAAAAGTGCAGGAAAATGTTGAGGAAAATAGTTTAAAAAGTTAAGAAAGGAGAAACAAAAATAGACAAAGTAGAAGAAAGGCGTGGCAAAGAGAAGAGGATGTGAGAGACGGGGAAAGGAAGAAATGAGGGAAAGAAGGGGGAGGAACTAGAATAGACGGATGGTTAAGGGAAAACAGCAAAATTGAGGGAACTAAATAGACTAGTGGTGGAGAGTTGGGGTGGAGTGGGGGGTGATCGGGGTAGAGGAAGGGAAGGGAAGGGCTATGGGGATAGGAGGGGAAGCGGTGGGAGGAAGAGATATGAGGTGAAGGGCTTAGGAGGGGTAAGTGATGCGCTAGGAGGAGAGGTAAGAGGGGGACAGGAAGGGTGGAGAACAGAGGGAGGAAAAGAAAGGGAAGGAAAAAAACTTTTGTAGAAAAAGCAAAAAGAAAAAAGAGACGAACTATGAGAGAAAGGAGAAGAAGAGTTGTTAAGAAGAGGACAAGAAAAGTAGAAGAGAGGAAAAACAAAAAAAAACATAAGGGATAAACTATTCAAGAAAAAAAAAATAGAGATAAAAAGACAAAGCAGAAAGGAAACAGAAACAGAAAGGAAGCAAAAAATATTTAAGTTTAAACCAGAAACAGAAAGTTAAAGCAGAAAGCAGTAAAAAAAAGCAGATACATCCCGGAGGTGACGAAACACCGGGGGATGACGATTGAGCAGAATGGTATGAAGGAAGATGAAAGCAGGGAAAGCTAGAACGGTGAAGCAGGAAAGCAGAAATGAAGCAGGTGCAAGCAGCGAAACAAAAGCCAGACTAATCCACCCTTGTGGTGTAGTCACACCGCATGATGGTACGGGAAGGCTGTGAAGGAGGAAGGGAAGAAAGATAGGAGTGAAACCTAAGCAGAAAGAAGCAGGGGGAAGAAGAAAGAAGCATAAACCAGGAAAACGAGGCCAGCGCAACCCCGCTGATGAACCGCAGGGATGAGAGGGACGTGGCGGCAGGAAGAGAAGGCAAGCAGGAACAGAGGGAAAGCAGGAAAGGCAGAAGGAAAGCACAAACAGCAGGTTAAAACAGTAAAGCAGAAAGGAAGCAGTAAAGCAGAAAACAAAAGCGACGAAGCCGGAGGGGAGGGAACAACGCGAGAGGACGGCTGACTGCGGGAGGAGAAAGGAGAGGGGGTAAGTAACGATGGTACTAAGATTGAGGTGAAAAGAAAAGATAAACAGACACTGCGGAGGGCGGACCGACAGCAAGGGGGAAAAAGGTAGAAAGGAAAGGAACGAAGCAAAAGTAGCGGGATAAGTGTCAGAGTGAATGGGAAAGGAACATAGGGGGGGATAAGGCAGGGGAGGGGTATGAAATGACAAGGGTGGGATGAAGTGGGAGGAAGAGAAGACTGAATCATGAGTAGAAGTCACACACTGAAAACACCAAGCGAGCCTCGACCTTAGGAACCCCACCCCAGAGGGAACACCAGATGACGAGGCGAGGCTCAGGGAGCGAGGAAAATGCGTGAAAACGGCACGCCAGGCACTAGGGGCACTCAGTGGCAGAGGGCAACGGGCAGGCAGTGCACTCACGGAGCACTCAGGCACGTCATGCGCACCACGGCACCCGCCTGGCACGCAGAAGACTTCAAGAACATTAATGAGAAAACCGCCGAGACCACCCTGACGGGGAGGGAACCATCAAAAGCGACGGAAGCAGCAAATGGACAAGTAACCCGCAAGAAAGCGTGAGGCAGCAAGGAAACCCACAAACGGTACCTCAGCAAAGACTGAAGCATCAATACAGAGGGAACCGGCAACCAGCAGCACTGCAAAGGGAGCCACAAACGACTGAACGACGCAACAATGCAGCACAGGAGGAAGCAGAGTGCGATGGCGATGGAGGGGAGGGGGCGGGGGGGAGGTGGTGGGGGGTGACGGACAAGAGGTCTATGTAGTGGAAGTGCGATGGGAAAGGAAGTGGCAGGGGAGTGTAGGTGGAGACGCAGTGAAGGGGGAGAAGGGCAGTAGGTAGGATAGAAGACAGAGCGGTTAGAAGGGCAGAGGCTGAGTTCGAGGAGGAAAGGAAGTGCTAGTGAAAGGAATGCCGATGGGGGCATCAGGGCTGTAAATGCAGTGAGGGAAGGTGTAAAGACAGAGAGTGGAGAAGTGCAGAGGTAAGGGCGAGGGACGACGCGGAATGGCGACGGAAGAAGCGAGGGGAGAGCAAGTGGTGGAGAAGGCAGAGGAAGGGGGAGAAGACAGAGTGGGATGAAGTGGGCAGAGGAAGGGCTAGGAGGGGGCGTGCGGTGGGGGACCGCGGGATGTGTGTGGGGAAGCTGAAAGCGGTGGTGGAATAAGCTGGGAGTAAGTTAAAGCGGGGAAGAAGCGGGGGGGCGAACGAGTAAAGCGGTGTGGGAAGGAAAGCGGTGGAGGTTAAGAGAATGCGGATGGGGAGTGAGAGGAAATCGGGGGGGCAGCCGGCGGGGAGAAGTAAGTGGGGGGGAAGAAATGCCTGGGGTAGTAAAGAAGACGGTGGTGAAGAAGTGAAAGCTGGGGGGAGTGTAAGTGAAAGTCTCTGGGGAAGGAAATGCGGTGAGGTTAAAAATTCGGGGAAGGAAAGTCGGGGTGGGTGTAAGTTAAAATGCTGGGTGTGTGTGGTGGGGGTGGGTGAGGGGGGGTGGGGGGTGGTGGAGGGAAAAGAAGAGATGATGATGAGAGATAGATGAGAATAAGATAGATAAGAATGATAAGTAGAGGTGACATGAATGAGTAGATAGAGAGAATAGTAGAGAGATGAGATAAATAGAAATAGACGTATACCAAGCGGGCCACGGTGGGAAGATTATATGGATCCGCGGAGAGCGGGCGGGGCGACTGGCCTCACTCTTAGATAAGGAGATAGGATAGAAATTAGAGGAGGAGAAATTTATAAAGAAGAGAAAGATAGTAGAGAGATCCCGTAAATGAGTATATAGAAAATTGATGATAAAGAGAAAAAGAGGGAACAGAGTAAAATTTGTGACCGTAGAAGAAGAGATATAGAGAAGAGATATATATTAGAAAGAGAGATAAATGATAAGAGAAGAAGATGAGAATGATAGATAATGAAGTAGAGTATGATAGGAGTCAGTAGAGGTAGGATATAGGGATATGATGAGATTATTAGTAGGAAGGATGATATGATTAATGCGGAGTAAACAGTGAAGCAGAGCGCCACGCAGGCAAAAAAAGTCCCGCTCGCTCGCGCGCGGCTCGACGCTGCTTCGCTCTCTCTGCTGCTGCTCGCCGCGCGCTGCGGTGCCGGATATATGAGTAATAAAAGGATGATAGAGAGAAGGAGGATATAGATAAGGAGAAGAGAAGAGAGAAGAGAGAATTAGGATATATTAGAGGTAAGGAGAGAGAGATATGGATGAGAAATGAGAGATAGATAGGAGAAGATAGGTAGAGAGAAGAGTGGGAAGAAGAAGGATAGTGTATGAGAAAGTGATTAGTGATGAGATATATATAAGATAGATGGAGGGATGAAAGAGAGAGAGAGATGATAGAAGTAAGGGATGAAATGAGAGAAATGCGAAGAGAAATAAAGAGGAGGATAATGGGATAGAGAGTAGGAGGTGATAGTATGAAAGAAGTAGGTGATTAGAGGATGATGGTAGGAGGATGTAGGTCAGGAGTAGCATGCCACGGGCTCGACGCGTGAAATGGACCTGTGATGCAAATACTCAGTACAGATCGCACAGTGAGAGCTTGTGGGGAACGAAAGGGCTGTAAGGTGCTGCGAGGGGGTGCGATATGCGTAGGCCTGGCGGCTAGAATGTGGAGGATGTAACGAAGAACGCGAGGCGTGGGAGACTGAGAGGATCTGGAGGTGGCGAAGAGGAGAACAGATAAACAAGGCGGGTGGAAATCGGGGATATAACCACGGGGGCGCAGGCGGTATTGGGTGTGGTTACAGGTGTTGGGTGGGGCAAAGTGTGCGGAACGGTGGATGGTGTGGGACGGTTACAAGGGGACGGGACACAGGCTGGGCGGATTAAACCAACGCGTGCGGCCGGGGGGGACACGCGGTAAGTGGCGGGTCAGGGAACGCGGAAAGGGCGCCTGCGGGCGCTCAGGCGATCGGGAAAACCACGGCGGGCGGGCGGCTGAAGCATCGGATGCGGCGCACCCTGTCGGGGGCTGCGGTTGTCGAAATCAACAAAGGTGAAACATCAAATAAAGGGCGAAGCCCCGAACAGATCAAAAATGCACCGTGCAAATGGACATGGCCGAAAGAATAGGTGGTGCGACTCTTTCGATCAACGGGTGCGAACGCAGCCGGGGGGCGCGGCCCGGACGTCAGAAGGGCCCAATGGGGGCAGGGAAAAGGAGGTTGCCAAAAAGAATGGGGACGGGTGCACAAGAGACCCTGTGGGCCAAAACAGGGACAGGAGACCAGCAAAGGGTTGGTGCGAAAAAGGTGCCAGGCCCCAAAAATTAAGCCCAAGTTTTTGCCAAGAAAAAGGCCTCAAGGGCAAGGGAAAATGGGCCTCCAAAATCAGGCCAGAGAGGATGGGTCAGGCCCCGTGTGTTAGGTGAAGATGTGAGCCCCGGGCCGATTAGCGCACCAGAATAACGATTAGACGTATGACAACCGATGAGAGAGTAATAGAGAAATGATAGAGATCTATTAGAAGAGATATATACGATAATAGGAGTAAGAGAGATAGATGAAGGATATATAGTAGATAATCAGATAAGAGAATATGACCAGATGAGAAGTATAGTACATATCACGTATAGAGAATGACCGCTCGCGAGAATATGATATTATACAGATATAGAGATAGAGAGGACGAATTAGAGTTAAGTAAGAGAGGGAAAATGGCGAGATTGAATTCGTGCCATAATCCAGTACGTGGGGACGGGGGGTGCTCTCAATAAGGTGTGTAGCGTGGGGGAAACTCAAACTCGGTGCATGAGGGAGCAGGACAGTGGAGGCGAGCGGAATAGTGGGTTGCGTGGTGAATGCAAGTCGTTACCAAAGAGATTATGGTGAAGTTGCAGGGGGCGAGGGGGACAAAATCGACGGCAACGAACAGGTTGTACTGCAGGGAGTGAGGGTGGGGCGTCACACACATCAGTACAGGGGACGATTAAGTATGGGGCAGCACAAACAACCATACATAGAATAGAAACCACAAACCCCAACCCAGCGAACACGGGGAACGGCAATCACTACGGGGTACGACAACAAAGGGCGGGATGCACAGCAAAGGGTCAGGGTGGGCAACGCGCCGGCCTAGGGCGGTAGAGAGGGCGCCACGGGGCCAAAACAAGAGCCGGCCCAAAGACCGAAGTGGGCCGGAAAGAGTGAAGGACCAACGAAGCAGCCAACCACCCCAAGCCGTGAAGCATGTCCAGAACAAGGTGGGACAGGAAAGAGACCGATAAGAAGTATCAGAAGAACAGAGAGGAATGATAGATACACATTAGAGAAGGATGTATGAGATGAGATAGAGAATAAGACGAGGAGGAGACGGAGAGAGAGAAGATAAAGAGGACAGATAGAAAGAGAGATATATTGAAGAGAGATGAGAATAGAGAGGCGAGGATATAGAAGTGACGAAAGAGGAGATAGACAAGTGATACGATAGTAAGTAGAATAGAAGGAGAGACTCTAGATGAATAGCTTTGCTATATAGACGATAGAGATTAGATTTTATGAGATAAGACTAGAAGTAATATGTGACGAGAGATATAGTAATATAAGAGAGGTAGGAGGCAAGTCACCCAAAACATCGCCCGATGTAAAAGTAGGGCAAAACGAACGCGAGCGTGTGTGTGGGCAGGAGCAATGGGCTGGGTTACCTGTGTAGGCAGATGTGCAAAGGGGGGCGACAGCCCCGACCGCCTGCGAGCACACGATTACCCGACTGCCGTATCCCAATGTGCGAAGTCAATCTTCCAGTGATGCGCGATATGGGATGGACGTCCCGGAACGTGTGGTAAGCATGACAACTGCATGGGGGCACCAGCGCGGTGGACTCGATGTGGGAATGAGCGTGTTAGGAAAAGAATGTAGGAGGAACAAGTGGGTGGAAATAAGAAGGCACAGTCACCGTATAAAGATCTGAGGAATGATAGCAGGAGTCGGTGTAGCAAAGGAGGCGTAGTCATATAGTGAAGGGCCGTGGAGAGTTATGTCGTCGCTTGTCTGCTCTTTTCCAAATAATATGCTCAGTATCTGAAATACGAGTAAAATAGCACAAGATCAAAATATGAGACCATATGCCCCAATCCGTGAATTACCCCAGTAGGTCGGGTGGATCTGAGTGACCCCGCGCGGTGACTGTGAGTGTCGCGAACGGGGAAAAAGTGTCATGGTCGCAACGCGACCGGGGGACGTAACCCTCGTCCGGAGACATTGTTGACGGGCCGGGCGGCCGCCGCAGACGGGGGGGGGTGGCCGTGCCTAAAAGTTGGTGAAGAGGAGAGCGTGGAATGGGGAGAAAGGGAGTCCCGGGTCGGAGCTGGATTGCAGAGCGCAGAGTGCGGAGGTGTGCGATCCTAGGGACCCTCCCGGAGTGGGGTGCCCCGCCTGAAGAAAAAGAAGGAACACACGAGGGCTGCCCATACCCGTGACCAGATGGGTGTGGAAAAAGAAGAGAGAAGAGTCGGACAGTCGGAGTCGGAGGCGAGCGGAGTCGAAGAGCGGCAGCGAGCGGAGAAAAGAATAAGAAGTTCGAGTAGGCAGGAGCCTGTGCTGAGAAGGGGCAGAGAGGAACCGGCCCTCGGGCTGGATGCCCAGGTGTCGGTGGCGTAGAAGGAAGAAATAGGATGCGGCTTAAGCCCAATAGTGGGTGCCTGATATTAGTGTGTGTGTGCGTCAGACACGCGAAGAGGAGGGGGAGAATGGCGGAGGGGGTGTGTGGCGGGCCTATCCCGAGGGTATTATGCAGACCCCGCCGGGAAGGCCGTCCCAGAAGCAAATGACAGAGGCCGTCCGGGGTCGCGGGAAAGAAATGGCGTGTGTGTGTGTGTAAAAGGAAGATGAGGAAGGAGGCGGTGAGAGGAGTCGGAGAAGGCAGTCGGAGCAGGGTCAGTCAAGCGCAGAGGGAGGGTGGAGTGGGATGGCGCACCGACCGGGCGAGCCGGTGCCGGGGCCGAGTGTGATAACGATAGTCAGTGTAGACCCAGAAGGGTGCCGTATAGACGTAGAAGGGCGCGGAGCAAGGCGAAATAGGAGGGTTGTAAGCGGCGTTAAAGGGGATCGGGGGGACCAGACAACAGGCAGCAGGGAGCATGTCATCGGACAAAGGAACACCGTGCCGACATGTGGAGGGTGCTGCATGGATATTGTCAGCGCGCATGGCTGATAACAACTGCATGAAGAGATGGTTGCCTTAAGGGAACGTGTGCTAAACTGCGCTAGTGACTGGTGGCATGGTCTGTGAGGTGCAGTGGACATGTACGGGGGAATGCGGCCAATGTGAATTGGGGGAATGATGGCAAAGTGTCAGTGAGTGATGTGTGATGAGGGGTGAAAATTATTGGGTGGCCCAACTGGGGTGATGTAGGTTTAAGTCAGGTTAAACTGCAGTGGTGGTCAAAAATGATGTGGATGTCCTGTTAAGGCTGATACACGCTGTGGTCGAACGTGATATTATGTGATGTGTGTAGTAGAGGATCGGTGTGTGGGAACGGTATGAGGATGGTGTCTAATGCATGATGTGGAATGATGCAAACTTGAGATGTGGATGTCATGTATCATGTATTAACGTGGGTGAGTGTGTCGCCTGGTAATGGTAGTTAGTGGTAGGGGCATGAAGTGTAGGGACATTGTGTCTAGGGGTGTGAATACGGGGTGCAAGTGATTTGAGAGGCGAAGGAGTCAATGGACTAATGGAGTGTATGGCGAATTTAGGGGGTCGTATGTGCGTGAGAAATGGTGGCTACTGAAAGGTGATGGGGGTGGATAACATTCGGAAAAAGGTGTGCGGGTGACATACCCTAAGCAGGAAAGACAGGAAAAGCAGGAAGCAAACCACAAACACCCCACCACCCGTTAGAAACACTGAGAAGTTGCGATGAAGCGCTGACAGAGAGTGCGCTACCACTCCACGTGGGCGAGTCTCACATAGAAAGTGATAACCCAAAAATTCGCAGAACGACCGAGGTCATAGAGACCAACGAGAGGAGCGAAGTGAACAAGAGTGTGCAACGTCAAATAAAGCTAACAGCGGCAGACCTGAACGAAGAAAATAAGGTATCCAACAACAACCCAAACATACCCGTAAGGCAGAAATGTGTGGCGTGAACCAGAACAAAAGGCCAGAAAAACAACAGGAAAGCTAACGAACATGGGCATGACAGAACGGACCGAGGTCGCACCGATGTTCATAAGATTATGTGTGGTGTGTGTGTGTTGCACGATCATTTCATGTTAAGTGTGTAACATATTATCGTAGGAAAAATGTATGATACGCCTAAGGTGCAACGGACAGCGAACGTACCTAACCGTGACAGAGGCAGGCACATTGAGCTATGGGTTAATAGTGGAAAAAACAAAATACTCGGAACCGACCTCAACTAGTCATAAGACCGACGGAGATAAAGTGCAGGCAGTGCGCGAAAGTGTAAGTAGGGGTGGAATGAAACACATGTGTTAAGATGTGACCACTAATGCAGGGGAGCGCAATGGTAGCGCAAGTGGTGCAGAACGAATATGGTGCATACTGTAAGAGCGATGGTAGTGTGCAAAAAACTCGGGGTACGTTAGAGCACTGATAGTGGCTACATGCCTGTGGGATTTAAGGAAAGAAGGGGTAGAAAATTCTGAGTACAATAGTGACCAGTAGTTGGAGATGAAAAGGAGCAATGACGAATGTCTAGAGAGAAGCGGCTGTGAATCAAGGGAAAGGACGGTGGTTACGGGTAGTGTAGGTTACTGACTGGTTGGAGTGCAGGTTAACGGAAGGGGAACAGGGGAAGTGCTGGGGAAAGATATGTAGGTTGGCACTGGTACACTGATAGGCGAGTGGCGATTGATGCAGTTTAGCTTATTAATTGGGAACACTGTAAGTAGCAATGATACGCGTTGTGAGCCAGTATGGATTAAAGAACGGTGGTAGTTAGGTGAGCCAAAGGATACGCGTAAAGGGGTGCGGATCAACATGTAGAACAAACATAGTCATAGGTGTGGATGGGGAGAGTGAGGCGGAAGGAGGAAGGGGAGCTATGAGCAGATAGGGAGCGGAATTGGACGACGATTGCGGCTTTGAGGATGGAAAAAACCGCCAAGGTGAAGCGCAGAGATACAATTATTAAAAAGAGTTTGAAAAGTGTAGTAGAAATAGAGTGGGTAAACAAAGTAAAACCTTGTGTTAAATTGATGCTGAATGACCATGATAGGAAATTTATTTTCTCGTCTTTGATGGTTATGTCTGTTAAATGGGGATGTGGGGGGGAGGAGTTGTTAAAACTCATGAGAATCAGTTGGGTTAGATTGGGTAGGAGAGTGATAGTGTTGTGCTTTATAATGGGGGAAATTCTAAGGATCTTTGGATTTGGTAGAAAGTAATTATATTTGCCTGTATGAAGCTGAATTATTAGGTGGTTTATTGTTTACAATATTGGTATTATACGTGGATGCTTCCATAAAGGTGGTAGAGTGTTGTTTTGGTATGCAATGTTAAGTATTTGTGTTAGGGCTGTGATAGTACCGGTATTGGTTCCTAGATGTTTGAGGTACGAATATTGGATTTACGGTTGGGTCCTACTCCTACTGCTTGTAAGTTTTTAAGATGGCTATAAAAAGACACTAGTTTTATATTCAAAGGAACTTGACTAAGTTGTTTTTAATTATTTGATAGCATTTAAAATGTCAATTTTTTAAAATATGGTTGGGTTGAATTAGATTTCAAATTACTATAGCCTATTAGAAGTTAAATGTTTCTTAATGAGTGGAGTCATTTATATTATATCTTAATGGAGGGAGTTGGGAGTCAGAGGTGTATTTATTAATAGATGAAGTCAGTAGTCAAGAATTTTGTAATGGGTGTGATTGAAGTAGCAAAATTTAAAACTAACTCCACAACTCTAAATTAAACAACTACTACTGATATTTGCTTTTTTCAAGCATGCACAAATACTTTTATACAGAGGAAATACTGAAATAGTGTAAAAATGAAAGTTCAGGTGATACTATAAAACATTTAATACTCTTAAAAGTTCAATAAAAGCTCTTAAAAATTTTATTTCATTTAAATGGTATACTTTGAATGATAAACTCTTTTAATGTACACCTCTTTTTTTCTTGTAAATTTTAAAGAATTGTACAAAATTTATTATTATTAATTTTTTAAAAAAAATGGTCAATTTCCATTTACTACTTATTTAGTTATGATCATGTTTTTTATTTTATTTATTTTTTTATTTTTTTTAATTAAGATATAAAATCCACTTTCAGTAATATCTTTATCATCTAGATTGCTGACCTAAGGTAGTCTGTTCATGTGTTTGGTTAGTCGGCGCGTGGAAAGCTATTGAATAAGTAGGGTCTCTATTTTTTTTCTCCTTTTGTTAGAGATGTCCTCTGTTGTTTAATTCCTCACGGCATATTGGAATGTGTTGTTTTTAAGATTAAAAGTGTGACTTATTTGTGGATAGATTTAATGTAAAAAAAGGAAAAACTTTTTTGTTTTATATTTAATGTATTATTTAATAATAAAAGTTGTGGCATTTATTAATTTATTCTAAAAGGAGTGTAGATGTATTCACAGGGTATATTTTTGATTAAATAATTAGAATAAAATAGGGGAATAATAGTTATGATTAATAACTTTTTTGTTTAAAAAATTATTATTTTTTAGTTTTATATCCTTGTATTGTTTAAAATTATTTTTAAGCGATTTTATGTGGTGATATTAAAAAATTTAATAGAGAAGAATAAAATGGATGTATGAGGGTACACCTTCTGGTTCAAATTAATAGTTTTTGTAAAAATTTTGATATTTGTAGGTTTTTATTTTTTTTATATTTTGGGGACATTTATGATGTATTTTAGTTTTATATATAAAATATATTAGTCATTTTATATGTCATGATTGGGTGGTAAAAATTTGTTAACGAGAAATGGAAAAGACATTTGTTGTTGTGATAAAAATGTGTTTTTTGTGAGTGTAGATGTTTAATTTAATCAATGAGTGTTATTAATAACGTTCATTTGCTCTTCTTCTTATCTCTTCTTTTAATTATTGATCGGGAATATTTCTCTATGAGTTCTTTTAAAGGTAGAGTTTGCTATCATTGTAAGACGCACTTTTTCCTGGTTTTTTTACGTGAATCATAGGGTTGATTATTTTTGTTTATTAATATGTCCAGTCCGTGAACGAAATATTATTTTTGATATCTTTTAAAGGGTTTCCCTGACATATTTGTTTTTGTTTCTAATCAGTATTATATTATTGGTTATGCTTGATATTAGGCTATTAAAATAATTATACCAAAAACGGTGGAAGTAAATTAAAATAATATAAATAAAACTTTTTTTGTTTTACGTTAGGCAGAAATTATTGAATCTATAGTAAGGATCTTGCGATCGCTTTTTAAGCGTAAAAAGAAGGAATATTCTCATTGTCAGTGATATTCCCTCAAATAAAAAAAAAATAAATTTTGTTTTAGTGACATATTTTATTGATCTTTTGTTTTTTAATCAAATTGCCGAGTCGGTAAATATTTTTTGCAAGATTCACCCGAAAAAATTTATTTTGCTTAAACTTTAATTTTATTATTTTTTTTTTTTTCGAGTTCATGCTAAAGTTTAAAAATTGTACATAAATTTGGTGCATAATACATGCCAAGAATTTCAAAAAAATACATACTACATCAAGATGATATGTACTAATTTATGGTTCTAAAAAATTTGCACTTTTTACTGTTTGATAAAGTTATCTTTCTTTTTTAAAATCATATAAATTTATTTTTTATACTATTTAATAAAAACTTAGCCCCAAACTCATCCATAACCCCCTACCCAACCCCAGGGAAAGGGCCAGGGCCTAAACCGTGGGTTGGGGGTGAGCCGTATAAAAAGGGGGCCGGGGGGTGAGTAATTTCCGAAATTTCCCGGTGAGTAGGTTTTTTCCGGAAATTTCCCTCATGAGTGATTATACCTACAATTTTCTTTTATTTAACTTTTTCATTTTATTTTTTTTCTATCTAATTAAACTCACTCCATTTGCAAAAAACTTTCGAATATAATAAATAAAATAATAAAAATACCTACTCATTTTCTTTTTTTATACGTTGTGAACTCGATTTTTTTATTAAAATTTTTTTTTTATAGGGGGGGGGCATAAGGTTTAAATAACGGTCCCCTTACCTAAAATTCTCACCAAAAATCACATGAAAAAGCGCCGGGGGTGAGGGGCCTCCTCAATAAATTTATATATTATAAAATAAAAGGGGTTTGGACTTTGGCTACATCATCAAAATGCTTTCAAAAAAGACCTTTATAATAACATATAAAATACCCTACGGGGGCGGGTTGTAGAAATAAAATAAAAACAGGTTATCCCCCTTCCCCCCATACGGGGGGGCCAAAAACCCCATTTCTATTTTGGATAAACCTTGTTTTCAACCCCAACGTGAGTACGAAAAACCTGGCGGGGATAAAGACACGTTCTCTGCCCTTATTAAGTCATTTTATTTTGGTCTCTTTTATTTATTTATTTTTCCCCCTCCTTTTTTTTATTTAATTAATTGTTTATTTTCAAAATTTTAATATTTTTATATACATATAAAAAATAATAAAATGGAATTTTAATTTATTCCCTTATATTCCACTATATATAATATATAATTATACCTTTTATTTTCTCTCTCTCTAACCTATATATTATAAATTATTTAAAATTATAAATTCATAACCCAATCTTTCCTCTATAGATAGAGAGCTCTTCTGACACGGGGGGTAGGAAACGACCCTCGTGTCACGCCAGTTTTTGCTGATAAGAAATTACCCTCTCTATAAAACCTAATATCTGCGCCCACACCAGAAAATCTTAGACCAAGCACCGCCACTTCTAAAGAAAAAAATATACTTTACATACAGTGGCTCCGCACACAGAGTCTAAATTCGAATAGCAAGATTAATTCCGAGTTTCGCTATAAAGTTTGAGAGACTTTAAGAAGAAACCTAGATTATATAAGTTTCTTCCAGTAAGAAAACATCGTGCTTATCTTAATTAAATACCTTTAAGACGCGCTCACTAATTTTGTGTATTCTTCAAGATTCAATTTATAAGTTTTTTATAGATTCGCCCTCGTTTACTTAGGACACCCGCAAAAATAACCGCAAAATCACATCGCGACTGGGCGGGGGTGGCCGCGCTCCCCTCTTAGTTCACGACACGAGGGGAAAAATTATTGGTCTCATATTTTACTAAAAACCCTTCTGGTTAGAAACTCCAAGTCTCTCACTCACGCGCCTTTCCAGTGTGATCGGGACAAAGAGAAGAGAAGAGGTTGAGGTAGCGAGGTTGTCGCGGGTCGAGGCGCGAAAGAGACTATAAGAAAACTCTCGCTCAAAATTGTTATGGGTATTTATGTACATGTATCTTCTCTCTCTCTCCATTTCTTATCTCTCCTCTCTCTTCTCTCTACATTTTCATTAATTAAAAATCATGTTCACATCTTCTACTCTGGCACTAACCCTATATATACCATAAGGAGAGGGAAACTATATAACGTCGGCGCTCAAAATTAATCTAACCTAGTGTGTTATTCCTCACCACTAGCGTAAGATCGACACCCCACGCGCGTATGCACAGGCAGACCTCAGATGAATGGAGAGGACTGTACTAGAAGATTTGAATAAAGATATCGAATTAATTAGTGACCTTGGGAAGAATAAAAACCTTTATGTTTTCTGGAAAATACCTTATCCCTACCCCACTATTTTCCCTTTATAATAGTATGGAGGGCCAATAATAAATAACAATTTTATAAAACCCCTCCTATTTAATTTAGGGTAAAAATTATTTATTATATATAATAATAGTGAAAATTTATTAAATATAATAATATAATAAAATTTTTTATAAAGTATTTTCTAAGCTAGTCGTAAAAAAACCTTTTAATTTTATTTTATTTTTTCACTCCTCATAAAAATATAAACTAAATAAATAAAATAAAAAATTGTATTTATCAAGTTATGTATACTAAATGGGATATATATTAAAATAAAAAAAACCACCCCCCCCCCCCAAAAAATACATATATAATTACCTTAAACTTGTTTTTTATTTCAAATTAATATAATAAAAAATAAAAACCAATAATAAATACATTTATCATAGGTAGGGGTAGACCCCCCAATTTTTTTCTACAATAAAAGTGTGAGGGTGAGATAATAATTTTTATCAAAGGTCTAAAATTCATCGTCTTCCTTTTCTCGGTAGTCAATTAATAGGGTTATTACTTGGTTGTTTTTTTTTCTTCTTAAAAAAAATAAATAATATAAACAAAAAATTTTTTATTTATATTTTTTGTTTCCTTCTTATAATAAATAAGGTAAAATTTTGCTTTATAAAAAATTATCAATATTATATTTTCAACTACATTGGAAGGGAAATTTGCCCAAAAAACACAAATACATAGCCAAAAAAATTTGTATTCTCAACGTCTTTTATAATATTTTGAATTAGTTCGACTGATACATGATTCCTCTTTTTAATTAGAATCCTGATAGTAAAATTAATAGATTTTAGAGTGGAGAAGTCCTTTTAATATATTAATATTTTATAAATACATTTAAAGGAAACTTAAAATAGAAAAATTAAATATATAATAACATAACTGAAATTGAGAACCAACTTTTTTTTCAGTGATATATACTCTTTTCCTCTGGACCTTCAAAACTACCTATTTAGTTGGTGCCAACGAAATAAAAATGCGACTAAAAGACTGAAAAATTTTTTTTTAACCCCCCCGACTTCCTTCGAGACCACTGCATCATTAAATTCTTTCTATACTATAAGTAATTGGGATAATCAAGAGGAAATTTCCCTATCTCAACCTAAATTTTTTTATTTAAAATTGCATGTGTGAGCCTACTACTTCACCATCGGAAGAGGAGGCGGAAGTTACGTATGAGATGTGGTGGTGTGGTGCAATTTTACTCTAGGGTGTGTGGATACTGCTCTCAACTCATCTACAAGTATAATGTTTATTGTTTACTTTGTGTTAATTTTTAAAATATTTATCAATAATATAATATTTTTTATCTAATCTAATCTAAACTAACCAAAAAAATTTAAAGTACTAAAATGTTATATGTGTGTCCTTATGTCTTATATATATATTATTCTGCAGACTTATTCCTGCTTAAATATAATAAATAGAGGTGAATTTTTATTGTTTAAGACCTCCTCCTCCAGCTCACAGGGATCCTACCTTTTTTCCTTTTATTTACTTTTTTTTCTTTTACCTCAAAAATCAACCTCCTACAAAACTATTAATTGGTGGTGTAGCGGTAAAATATATAAAATTATAAACAATAAATAATACCCTCTTTTAGAAGGGGGGGGCCCCCCCCAAAAAAAATAAACCTCCTTCTCCCAAAAAATATAACCCTACCTTTTTAGTTATTGGAATCAGTATCAAAATCCAAAAAAATATAAGTAATATAATAAAATACTACTATTTATTTTACATTTATTTATTTTTTAGCCCAAAAATAATAAAATAAAATAAAAACATTTTCACTATAAAAAAAACCAAAAAAAACTACATTAAAACTTTAAAAAAAGTTTCTACTTTTTTTCCCAAAAAAAAAACCAAAAAGTGGGGGTGACCAACTCCTCCCTCTCACCGAGGCTACATGAAATAATTATTATAGGTCTCCTTATTATGTAGTTATAACCCACCCTTGGTCTCGAAATATTTTAATATTATTTTATCACTCTCGCTCCCTTATTTTATAAGAATCCCCCCGTAATGACCCTCCAGGACAAGCAAAAAAAAAACCTCAATAAAACAACCCCTCGGGCCCCATCGAATGTGGCGTCTCATTTCAAAATTTATTATCATCCTTTTTTTTTATTTTTTCTTTATAATTAAAGAATTCTTTCCGGGGGGGGGGGGTAGACCAACTCACATCAATAACTCTTCTATAATTTTTTTATTGTTGGTGCTAAATTTTTTTTTAATCCCGTGAAACACATGCAAAATCACAATAAGGACACTTAAATGGTTCCTCAAGACAACAATATTTCCTTTATACAAGGTTTTGATCTCTCTACGGACCCCCTCCCAAAAATACTCTCTTAATACAACATAACTCTAACCCCTTTACCTCTCTTTTCTCAATCATCTAACGCGCCAAAAAAAAGCTACTTTCTTTGATCAGGGGGAAAGAGTGTAGTGATAGTTTAAATAAAAGGTGAAAGAGATAGGAGGTTTTTGAAAGGATAATAAATGTAGTGAATTTGTATAGGTAGATAAGTGAGAAATCCGATAGGAAAGTGAGTGAGACTTTGGATAGGAAGATAAGTGAAAAGTTATATGAGAAAGTGGATGTGAATTAGGAGAGTAAGGTACATATAGGTTATAAAAACCATAAAAATTTCATAATAACCAAATATTATAAAAATAAAAGTAAAATTTTCACCATACACCTTAGGCTACCTCACTATAATAATATGCTATCATGAGATGGCCAAGTGTGAAATAAGCATAATTAGAATCAATTTGGTTGTTATGATAGCGCCCGCTATACCACTACACTTAAGACACACTGATCTCTACATGTGTTAGGATTTCTCATATGTTTTGCGATTACTGAGGGTTGCTTTTATATATAATATGATATATGATATATATATTGAGGAGCAAATAAATATTTTGGCGGAGATAGTGTGGGCGCGCTGGCGAAAACATCTTTGATGGTAATACGTTCTCTCGCGAACAAAAATTAAAAAGGGGAGGTGCTTAGCAAACATAACACAATATATGCACTCCATACTATGCTGGGTGATTCATAATTTTATATATTTATTTTTAAACTAAAATATTAATATTTTAATTTTTTTTATTAAATAGATTGGAATGACATTGTATTATGTTATTTTAGAGATTAAAAATATTTAAACAATTATCAATACGCTAAAATAAAAGAAATTTTTATACTAATTAATTATTATATTTAACCTTATTTTTGCCAAAATTTTATTGATTTTTTGTTTGTTTTTCCCAAAGAAAAAAAGAATTTGATGGTTTTTTTCGGGGGGTTTCACGGGGGGGTTTTTTTTCAGGGGAAACAAAAATTTTTTTGAAAAAAGGGAAATTTTTTTCTTTTTGTGTGTTTTTAAAAAAAAAGGGTTTTTTGGGGGGGGGGGGGGAAAACCCCCAAAAAACCTAAAAAGCCCAAAAAAAACCCCCCGGGGGGTCCCCTTCCCCTTTTTTGCCTTTTTATTTTTAACTTCTTTGGGGGAACCAGTGTTTGGAAAAATTTTTATTTTGCGGGCCTTTAGGGGGGGGGGGAAAAAAAAAACACGATTTTTTCCCTTTTTTCGGGAAGGAGTTAATGGGGGGGAATTTAAAAGGGCGGCGAGTTTTTCTTGGGGAAGGGCTATAAAATGGGAAAAAAAAAAAAGGAGGGCTTTTAAGTTTTTTCTAAAAGGGAAAAAAAGGGAAGGGAAAGGGAAAAAAAAACCCCCTTTTACCTTGTTTAAAAAAAAAAAAATGGGGTTTTTTAAAAATTTTTAAGGGGTGGGGGGGAAAAAAAAACTTTTTAAGCCATTTCGGGGGGGGGGGAAAAAAACATTTTTTCCTTTTTTGCGGAAATTTTTTTAGTTTTTTTTCCCTTTTTTTTGGGGAGGGATTAGCCTCTTTATTTCATGAAAGAAGTTTTTTTTTTAGGGGGGGGGGCCAGGGGATTTGAACAAAAGATAAACTGTAACAAAACTGAATCAGGTGAAGCTGGGGAAAAAAAAAAAAAAAAACCCCCCCCCCTAACCTTGAAAGGTAGCCTTACTCATTTTTTTCCAAAATTTATTGGACAAGATTTTTGAAAATTTACCCCCAATTTTTTTTGGGGGGCCCCCAACTTTTTAAAAAAAAAAAAAAATGGGATAATTATAAAAAAAAATTTTTTTTTTTCAGGGGGGGAAAAGCATTTTTGAATTTGTTTTTGTAAATACTGCTGCTAAAAACCCCGGGCAAAAGGGGGCTTTTTTTTTTTTTATTATTGGAAAAAAAACCTTTCCTTTTAAAACGGGTTTTTTTTTTTTCCCCCTTTTTTTTTTTTCGGGGGGTTTTTTTTGTTTTCTGTTGACTTTTTGTATTGAGGTTTTCTATTTGTTTCGGGGGGCTTTTTTTTTTTTTTCTTTTATTTCAAAAAAAAAACCTTTAATTTTTTATTATAGTTTTTTTCATAAATTTTTTTTTTCCCAAAAAAAAAACTTTTATTATTATTTTTTTCCCCAAAAAACAACCCCCCCGAAAATCAGAGAAAACATTTTAACATTTTAATGCGGGGGGAAAGGGGGGGTTTTTCTTAATTATTCTCTACGATAAGAAATTGGTAAGTTAAGGTACGAGTCCCCGAATTTTTTGGGGGGAAAATGATGCAAATGGACGGGGGGGCATATTTTGTTCTTGGATTTTGAGGGAATTTTCAAAAAAAAAAAGAACCCCTTTTTAACTTTTTTTAGTTGTTCGGAAAAAAATGTCTAAAAATTTTTATCCAAAAAAAAAAGGTTTTCAAAAAAAAAAAAAAAAAAAAAATTTATTTTTTAAATTTTTTATTTTATTTATTTTATTAATTTTTATTTTTATTATTATTTATTTATAATTATTTTTATTATATTTTATATTACTTTTATTTTTGTTTATTGTTATTTTATTTATTTTTTTATTTATTATTTTTATATTTATATTTTATTTTTATTATTTTATTTATTTTAATTTATATTTTTATTTAATTTATTTTTTATTGTTTTTTTATTTTTTATTTTTTTTTTATTTTTTTTTTTTTATTTAATAAAAAAAATTGAAAGGGGCAATGCCTCTTTTTTCGTTAAAAAATTTAAATTTTTTTCGGTATTTCCATGGGGACATAAGATTTCTAAAATGCAAACTCCCCTTTTTTTAAAATTCAAAATTTTTGGATTTTTTTTTCGGGGGACCTTTTCCCCGCGACTTTTTTTTTTCCGACTTTCCCTGAAACCCCCCCCCCCCACTTTTTTAAAAAACAAAAAATTTTTTTCGTGGGAACCTTCCCGGGGGGAAACTTTCCGGGAAAAACTTTCCCGGGAACTTTTTTTTTTTTCCACTTTAAAAACAAAAAAAAAAAAAAAATTTTTCGGAGTAAGACTTTCCCCGGGGGGGGGGGGGGGAAACCCTTTTTTTACCGGAACCCTTTTTTTTTTTTTTTCCGGGGGAAACCTTCCGGGGACCTTTTCCAAAAAGGAAAAAAGGTTCCAAATTCCAAAAAAAATTTTTTTCCGACCCTTTTTTTTTTTTTTCTGGGGGGGGGGACCTTCAAGAAAATTTTAGTTTTTTTCTTTTAACCTAAAAATTATATTTTAACAGGATTAAAAAAAACCATTTTTTTTTTTTTTTGGGGCTTTTCCAAAAAAAACAAAAATTTTTTTTTTTTTTTTTTTCGGGGGGGGCCTTATTTTAGCTTTGGACGGGATTGACAAAAATTATTTTTTACCCAAAATAAAAACAAAATTTTGGGAAAATTTTTCCTTTTCTTTAAAATTTTTTTCCCAAAGCATGCTTTTAAGGTAAATAAAAGTTTTTAAACCGTTTAAAAAAAGAACATAAAGGGGGGGATTTTGGGGGCCAGGGGAAAACGGGGCCCAAAAAAAAAAAAACCCCCCCAAAAAAAACCCATTGGTGAAACAAAACCACACCAAAAAATTTATAATTTGTCCAAAGGAGAGGGCACAACAAAAAAACAAAATTTTTATATAACGTCACAATTTATTTAGCGCCAAAATTTTTTTTTTTTTTTTAATTAATAAAAAAAAATTTTTTTTCCCCAATTTAAAAAAACTAAAAAAAAACCCCAGTAATAATTTTGTTTTTTTTCTAAATTTTTTACAATATAATATTAATTTAAATTATATTTAATTTTTTTAAATTAAGAAAAATGAATAAAAAATTTAATTTAAAAATAAATTTTTTTAATTTTTAAATAATTAAATAATAAAAAAATTTTAAATTTTTTTAAAATTAAATAATACTTTAATTTAATTTAATTAAAAATTAAAATAATAAAAAAAAAATAATAAATTAAAATAATTTTTAAATTTTTTTTTAAATTTTAAATAAATTAAAAAATTAATAAATAATTTTAAATTTAAAATAAAATTAATAATAAATTTAAAATAAATTAATTTTAAATTAAATTTTAAAATTGAAAATTTATAATTTAAATAATAAAATAAAAAAAACCAATAATTTAATTAATTTAATTAAAAAAATTTAAAATAATTAAATAAAAAAAAATTTTTAAAAAATAAATTAATTAAATATTTAAAATTTTTTTAAATAAATAAAAAATAAAATTAAATTAAATAAATTAATAAAATAAAATTTAATAAATTTTTTAATTTTTAAAATTTTGAAAATTTTAAAATTCTGGGATAATAAAATAAAAAAAAAAATATTTTTAATTAAATAAAAATAAATTTTTTAATAATAAAAAATAAAATTTTTTAAATAAAATAAAATTAAATTATTAAATAATTTAATAAAATAATTTAATAATTTTTAATTTAATAATTTTTAAATTTAATTTAAAATTTTAAATAAAATAAATTAAATAAATAATTAAATTTAAAAATTAAATAAAATTTTTAATTTTTAAATTATTATTTAAATTTTTAATAAAATAAATTTAGTGGAAAATTAAAACTTGTATAAAAAACAAATATATTGAATTATTTTGAATAGAAAAAAAAAAAAAACAAACCAAAAAAAAAGGGAAAAATATTGCTTTTTTTGAAAAAATAAAAATTCTATAAAAAAAAAAAAGAACTATTTGAATTTAGATTTTCAAATAAAGGTGTTTTTAATCGACAATTGTAGGAAGTAAGTTATTAATTAATTATTATAATTTATATAATTAATATATATATAATTTTTATTAATATAAAAAGATTTTATATATTCTAAAAGTATGTATTTAGGTTATATATTATATTATTATAATTTATATTATTTATAATATATTATTATATTTTTTAATTTATAATATATTTTTAGGTAGAGGGGATTTTAAAACAAAATTAACAAAACAAAAAAAAAAAAACATTCAGGGAAAAAAAATTTTTTTTCACCCATTTTTTTTTGGAGGGGGGGAACCTTTTGTTTTTTTTAATTTTTTTTTTTTAATT
>JABUQX010024600.1:0-22103 GCA_015478945.1 Trachelipus rathkii | reverse complement strand
GATGCTGAGGGCAGAGGTGGGCGGATATAGGGGTCGAACCAGGAATACGTGATTACAAGGCGGAAGAAAGATTGAGAGAAAGGAATACGTAAAGAGTCGTTATAAATAGGTCTGCAGATAAATATAGAGTTGTAGGAATTGGAATTATAATTTAAAGATGAGGATCTCGAAAGTCAAGTCAGCCTGTGACACCTGCAGTAACAGGTTGGACTGTCTTCCAGATGGGGAGGATCAGATCAGAGAGGGCCAATGGTATGTTGAGTTTTCTAAAGTAAAGAGACTGAATAAATTGATAAATACTAATTCATTGATGATACTTAGTGGACTTTCAAAATTAAGAATAATAAAGAACGACTTATCGAAGTAGTTATTAGAGAGCTAGAACAAGTAATGACGATGGAAAGGGCAAAACGGTGAGTGATTGATTCTACAAAGTTGGCATTCAGGATGTGATCTATGTGCATTGTGGGTACAAAATGATATAGGCATAGGTCAGAGAATTAATAGCAGATTATAGTAGATGATTCAGAAGATGAAAGTGTGGAAAGAAGGTGGCATTGTTCTGGGATTTTACGACCTAGGTTAGGTGCCAAGGATCAGGAATGGTGGAGTTAGGGTTTAGGGTGAAATGAAAGGTTAGGAATAAATTATGTTTTTTCAGAAATATTTAGCGTTTTTGGATTATTCTGTGGGGAAATTTCTGGATAAAGATCTTTTATGCAGCAGATGGAGTTCACTTGAGTCGTAAAAGTGTTGGGCTTTTCAGTACCGTTTGGGAGGACTTGTTTAGCAAACAACTAGGTAAAGTTGGGGGGTGGTGGGGGCTAAATATGGATACGAATAATAGCTTGTAGCTACTAATGGGGATTCAGTAAAACTAGTGTTTTTACAGGTTCAAATAATGATTATAGTAAAAATACAGCATTTCGAGTATCAAATGTTTTTTACACAAATGCTCATAGCTTAGAATAAAAAAGATGAGCTGATTAGTTATTACAAATGAGAATCTAGACATTTATTTGCATAACAGCATGGGTTAAATGAAGATTATTATGAGACTCACTGTTCAGGAATATAAATAGGGATATCTCACCTTTATTCTATACCAGCGAAGAGGAAGAAGGGTTTGGTGGATGATAGGCGCTTTATGTTAGAGAGCAATATTACAATACTGTTACTAATGGACTGACTTTAATTAATCATGACTATTGACATCCGGTGTGGTAGATATCCTTTTAGCTATACAATAAATCAAATTATAAATTAAGGGCATTTATGACCCTCACTGCGCCAGAGTCAGAGTTATAGACACAGAAATGTTGGTGGAAGAAAATTGAGACCGCAGTGCACAGTAAAGACAAAGGTATAGTATAAATGGGTGATTTTAATTTTCCTGGCATTCATTGGGATATTCCTTGTCTAATCTGGACCATAGTGTTCTGCATTCATAAATTGTAGTAATAGATACTTTTTGACCCAGATGGATCACAGAACCACAAGATATGATGCACTATTAGATTAATATTAAGCTAACGATGAAAGATTGAGTAGAACACATGAGCTTCAGACGTAGAGCAGGGAAGATTTAGGACCCTTAGATGAACACACTATAAAATTAGATATCTCACTCATCGCAACACACAGCAATGGGATATCTGCAGCGACCACAATTGCAAGTTAAATAGAATTTCAAACATCAGCATTTTCATACCCCCACTGAGAACAAGATATTATTACCAAATTTCGAGGACCATTTGCTTAGAATCAAACTAGACTGGTGATTAAGATGTTTAAGACAAAAATGTCTTATCATGTGGGCAAACATTTTTAAACAAATTTTTAATGAAATATTCATCAGTATGTTTTAAAGATCAACCATTAGGGTGGCGAGAAAAAACTTTTGGGTGGAATAGAGAGATAAGAAAGAAAATCATTGAAAAGTGTAGATGTTCTAAATATTCAAGAGTAGTAAATGGGAATATGATTTAGAAAAACTTTCTAAAAAAATAGAAATGAACTTTAACCAGTCAATAGAAGCAAGAGAAGGCAGAAATTAATTTAGCAAAGCAACTTTGATAAGAATCTGAAGCAATTGGTTAAGCTTTTCGGAATTAAAAGTGGGTATAGGACAATTGGTCCTATTAATAAATTCATGAAAATTTAGTGAGTTCAGATAGGGGTTGGTCAACATTTTCAATGCTATTTTGCTTCAGTGTTTAATGAGGAAAGATTAGATAATAGTTTGGAGACTAATATAGTTCTTGTATGCATGTAGCAAATAGACTTACAGAATTGGAATTTGATGTAAAAGATTAAATGTTGTTACTTACATACTTGTTGCTTCTAACCCCCTTCAGTTAGTATGTAGTAAAAAGTATTTCTTGTTGCAATGTTTCAGATTTTATCAACACTGTTATTTGATTTTTTAAGAGATCTATTAACATTTGGTGAGGTACAGATGACTGGAAAACAGCATTTTGTTGTGCCTATTTATAAGAACGGTAGTAAGGAGATTGGGAAATATAGGCCAGTAGCTTAAATCTCGAATATTCTAAGTAAAGATAAAGGAAAATCGTGAATCACTTGCATTTAGGAAATTTTAGAAGATACGAAACTGTGTATTGTATGAATCATAACACACTTCGGAAGGCACGGGCAGGTCCGAGAACCTTTTAGAATTTATGGAATACATTACTGACTGGCATTGACAGAGGAGATCCAGTTGATATTGGATATATTTAGACTTTAGCAAAGCTTTTGATAAGGTTCCCACATAAGGCTGGTGAAGAAGTTATTGCAATGTGGATAGATGTGGAGTGCTACATGGTTGGATTAAAGAAGTGGTTGCGAAAATTGGATCAGTGTTATGAATCTGACGGGAAATAGTGAAGGATGGTTGTCCACAGGGGTTCAGTGTGGAGGCCAACTAATTGTTCTCATATATATAAATGATTTTAGACCGGACTTAAAAATGCAAGTATTCTAAGTTTGCAATGATACCAAAGTGGCCCACAGTTAAAGGATAGTTAAGTATGTATAAGAATTCAAAATGTCTGATAAATTCTTGGGTCGGGAGATAGTTGGCAAATGACGTTATTAATAGTAAAAAGGTAAGGTTCTTCACCTAGATTTCTCAAATAAAAGTTTAACTACCGATATGAATGGGGGATTGGCTTGAGGTCTGTGGACAGAAAAAGAATTTTAGGGTGATTATAAGCAAGTAATTTGTGAAAGTAGCTAAAATCAGTGTTTGGAAGCTAGAAATTAAGCTAATAGATGCTGACGGCATAATAAATGGCAAGTTGTATATACAGAGCCAGTTGAGTTATAATGTAAACGGTTATAGCATATGTTAGGCATAATAGAGTACTTGTGCACAAGTTGGGCCTTATTTAAAGAAAGGACTTTAGATTTGCTGGAGGCGAGTGAACATGGGGGCAACAAGGATGAATTTTCTGGGTTTGAAGGTAAGAGTATGAGGAGAGGCTGAAGAGAGTTAGGAATGTTTTCTGTAGAAAGCAGATTCCTCAGAGGGGGACATAATAACAAGTCTACAAAATATTTCATCTATTGATAATACGGAGACCAAATTTTCATAGATAGAGCCTGGACAGGTGACCAGGGGGAAGTAAGAAAATTAAGGAAGAAAGCATGCATTCAGTCAAATAGGGGTTGTTAAATTTTGGAATATCTGCTACAGAGTTGTGAGTGTGACAATTGCAACATTTTAGAAAGGGTTGGATAGGTATATGGCTGGGTGTTGGTTATCATATAATATATTTAGACAAAGCCAATTTGCTTATTTTTAGTTACAGTAGTTAATGTCAGTACTGCATGCATGACCATAACTTAGTTATTAATGCATGTGGATGATTTGGGTATCCTAATGTCCTAATATCATTAGTTTTGACTAAAGCCAAAATTGGTGGATTTTGTAGTTACAGTAATTTGACAAGCCCATGGTGCTTTGTGGGGTCTTCTTTCTTATGTTTGGTTAGTGGATTGACTGGAGAACAGTCTAACAAGGCCCTGTGGCTTCTTACTGATTTCCTATTTCTTAACTGTCTTCACATACTCTCAAAATTAATCATATTTATTTAAAATCAATGGATGGTTTGATATTTCTAGAAACTGCAAATGTTGTTAATAAAAATTAAATTTTACTTCGAAAAATCAGTAAGGTGTATGATGGTTTTGGTCACAATAGACAGATCTTACTGCGTGTATAATTAACAACTTATATGGGTAATACGGCTTAGTCGCTGGTCAGGCTGAAGCAGGCATTCCACCCTGATTTTACTAAAATCACACTATGACAATACTCGAATTTAAAACTCAATATATGAGTGGAATACGAATAAAATAACTGAATATTCGAATAATGTCTTATAGGGTAAACAATGAGCATTACTAGGCCCTCTTCATTGACAGACTTAGATGAGAGTTCTTACCCATAAAGGATACTCGTTCTCATCTTAAAAAACGTAAATATATTTTCTACACACCGAATATTACAGGCCACCGTTACTATCCTACCAAATATATATATATTAATATATATAATATATATTTATATATATAATATATATATATATATATAGATATATATGATATAATATATATATATATTATATATATATTATATTATATATATAATATATTATATTTCTTATAAAAAAAAATGATCGATGAATTTAAAAAACCGAAAAATGATTTAAATCTTTAAAAAAAAAATAAAAGCCTTCCAGGGTTTAAAGTTAGGGTAATGGAATTTTCTTAATAAAAGAAATAATACGGGCTCGGCTCATATTTAGTTCATTTTTACTTACGTGTTTATTAAGAATTTGTTCAAGTATGCACAGATTACTCTTGCTATATTTTAATCAAAGCATATTCACCTAACCTGAACTAGAGGGCTTACAATGAGACCTAACCTGGAAGAATCAAAAATGAAAAAGTCTTGGGAGTATTTAACAACTTTAGAGGCTGATTAACTGTTTTCCTAAGACGTCAGGTCATTCTACATTTTTTTTATTCTCAATTACTATTTTTTTAAGTACAGTATACTATATATTATAATATATCCTGCGATTTTTATAAAAATTGGGAGGATGCAGCCCGTCTCATGCATTTTCTTCACCTTTATCATAACTCAAAACTGAATAGGTCCTTAAACGGAATTTAAACAAAAATTTTTTTGGTAGATTTTTAACAATTTTATATATGAGAGAGGTTTGGTACCACTATTTTAGTACTTTTGCTGCCGCAATGAAGATATATAAAAAAAAAAATGATTATTGGAAAAAAATAGATATTTGTTCATCAGAATCTGCTGAACTCAATCAACTATATAGGGCTGGAAAAGCATAAATTAATAAATTTAATTTATTTAATTTTTTGAAAATTAATTTAAATTTATTGTAATCTGTTAATTTATTTACTACTCATTAGTCTGATTATATGGAAAATATAGAAATTTAGGTAAAATATAGAAAATATTTATACATATTGATTAGGGATGTACCGATAGTATCGGTATCGGCAGTATCAGCCATTTTTTGGGCTGGGGGGTATCTGTTATTGATTAATTTGGCGATTACTTCTTACTTTTTGGCGTGAGACATTATGGAGAACTTTAGAATTCAACAATAATGCTAGTTTGCGATATTTAAAAAGGTTCTTTAATAAAGGATTCTTAAGACTGCTGAAACCCCACAAAAGAATGGAATCTCCAACGCTGGACCAACTTCTAGAGTGTTATTTAAATAAGCGATTAACCGAGGAGCTTGTCGCGTGACAAAAAAAGATTCACAGAAAGTCAGGAAGCCGCCGTATCAAGACCCTGGCAAAACAGCAAATATAGTCCACGATGGTGGCTTTTCAGCAAATTTTTTGATTTTCTTTTTCAAAAAATGAGGGGGGGTCAAAAAGTTGTGTTTTGATCTAGCGGATTCTACCCAATTATATTTTACAAGGGACCTGACAATCATTATGCTTGCATTGGTGAATACTACTTCAAATTTTCATGATAATTTTTCACATTTCATGTAAATTCGCAGCAAACTGTCTCTCTAAAGAAGTGCCTTCTTATGTCTTCTATTATCTGTTTTCTTTCTTGCTCTAGGTTAATAAATATTATATTATACTACATTATAGTAAAATAATTTTAGCCACTCGTAAAAGTTTTTATTTAAACTAGCATTACTCATTTGCAGCTGAGTTTTTTGTTAATTATTTTTTTATTATCATATAAATAGTGACGTTTCTTTGTTTTTTCTTTTCAGCTTGCTTGGATTTCTTCCACTTGCAAATCTGAAAATTCGGAAACATGGCTAGTATAAGGAGGACAAGACTGGCAACTTCCACTCACAATGAAAGTAAACTTTCATAGGAACTGGATCGAAGAAATGCTGCCCTTTTCTGAACTCCCAAAAACTCTACGTGATGTTTAGGACCTGGGCATTGCTAAGAGAGCGAGGGACGAGGATGTTAGAATTACCAGCAGCCACTCTTGCAAAGGATTATTTATCCAAAAGTGCTTAAAAGTATGGAGCTAGCACAACGGGTTATTTTGTGGTGCACAATTTTAAATTCGAGAGTTCACCAGTCTGAAGAAGATAGAAGAAAACTGGGGAAAAGGCAAAACAATATCACTTGCAAGAGGAAAACGAATTTAAAAAGAGGGCTTCATAAAGAACAGTTAACTAAAGTTCTTTGACATCCTCAATTGCAGGTGTGAGATTAAGCTATGTTAAGAATTTGAGGGTCATGTCCAAGGTGTGCTGAATGTAAAACATGAAGTGCACATCTCCTGCTCTTGTTCTAAGGATATGAGATCCGCAAAGAACTAAGTGTTTATTAAATAGGCCCAAGGTAGAAGGTTGGATTGTTGGACAGCATCAAATTCGGATTAACAGATCTACCTGAGCACAGGAGACAAATTAAAAAGCATATTGGGCTAGTTTTGAATTAAGAAATTCTGGAATCTATCCAGTGACCCCCGTATTTTACAACATCTGCAACAATGACAGTTGCTTTTTCTCCGACGAAAGATGAAGAGCCAACTGATGTTACAGATGAAACTGAAGATCCCTTTTGCAAATTTCATGTAGATTTTGATTATTGACTGTACCTTCTACTTCAGTACAGTGCACAGATTGGCATTTAACAAAAGACTGGCATTTTCTGGGATTCTGGCTTTTAATTACTGAAGGAGAGGGAAGCATCTTGTTGAGAATCAGCGCAGTACAAAGGGCACAAGAAAAAAGTTCATGAAATACACTTGATGACGAACTTCGATTGTCGATTGCCGAGATAGTCAATATTGACATGTATCTTCTTTCGATGGATGCAAAGATCCACTAATAGTTCTTGTTACAAGCAGATAAACTTCAGTCATCAGTTTCCAAAGTAATTGTTTGAAAGAAAGAGCATTACAACTGTTTGCATGTGAGCAGGTTGAAGGTATCATTTCCAATTTTATCCAGAGAAAGACTTAATAAAAAGGAAATCTGCTAAAGTTATTGTTAACCAACTTGTGGAAATTTCTTAAAGAAAAACTACATTGATAAAAGTTTGCATTCTATTGGTGGTGACTAAACGAATGTTAACACTGGTTGGAAGGAGGAGTCATGGACTCAATGAAGGCAAAGCTGAATCGTAAACTCATCTGGTTTGTTTAGTGCTCTTCATACTAATGAGCTACTTTGCGGCACTTGATCACAGATTGGAAAAACTTTGTCTAACAACAAGTGGAATGGTAAGATTGGCAACAATGCTTGATACTGTAACGGAACTAGAAATCAATCCCTCATTTGTCAGAATATCATTTCAGGCCTTTAGTTCACATTGAGTTGATTACTGTTGTCAAGATCTTATCTTACAGATCCAGGCTTATGGTTGCAAGGAAAACTCAACTATAGGACGCGTAAGATCACTTACCAAGAGTTAAAGACATTTATTCAGAAATTCATCCTGTAAGTCACTCTTGGTGGTTTAACAACTGCAAATTAGGATTTGCCGCATATTGGTTTCAAAACAAGGCCTTAAAGGCAACAAGTTGAAGACATTGCAACCGATTGTGGAATACATTGTTGGTGTTTACTATCCCTGACTGGTTTACAATCAAATCAAAATTCTCTTGGAAGGAAGGACCTCGCCACTTTCTTTATCAATTGAAGCTCCTAAAATCGCAGAAGAAGGCAGTAGCTAGGGATGTACCGGAACCAGGTTCCGGCCGGAACTTCCGGCCGGAACCTCGATTTTTTTCTGGAAGTTCCAGGTTCCGCGGAACTAGCTTGGTTCCCCGCCGAAACTAACCGGAACTTTCTACTTTCTTTCAGAGTCTTTCTTTAATTAAAATTCGTTCATTGATTTGTCATTCACACAGTTATGATTATGCATAAAAAATAATATTTGAAAAGTTGATATATGTGAACAAAATGTCAACCGATAAAATATTCGACTCTATACTTTCGAAAACTTTAAATATGAAACAATATTTTCACACTCGAATCGGTCGGTAGCTTTCATACTCTAGAACGGGGTTGGGGATATTTTTGATTTTTTTTTTTTTATTATTTTTTTAGACAAATTTTTTTTTGATTATTATTTTTATAAAATTAGTTATATCCTATATTATTACCTAATTAATAATAAGCTTAGTACTAACTATAATTATTTTAGTTTAAGTTATTTAATATATATATCTATATAAATATATAATTTATATATATTATTATATCATATATATATATATATAATATATTATATATATATATGTATAGCATATATATAAATAGATATTATATAATATAACTATTATATATAATAGTTTTTATTTCCTAAAATAAAATAAATATCTGAGTCTCTTAATTATTATTTAATTTCACCAGTGAATATGACTGCAAAACAACATTGATGAATTTTACTAACAACGAGATAAAAATATTCTTAACTTATTTTAGTTAAAATCTAGGTTAAATTAATATTTAGAAAAAAAATCACCTAAAAATAAAAATTAAAAATAAAAAATCATGTTTTTTAATAAAAAAATTACGTAAAAAATCAGTTGATTTTAATATTTTTTGATCTTTTTGTTGCAAAATCCTGGCTCTAGATCTAGACTTCGGGGATAAATAAAATTTGTTACAGGGTATTATTTCATTATTATTATTATTATTAATTATTATTATTTATTATTAAATTATTATATTTTATATTATTATTATTATTATTATTATTATTATTATTATTATTATTTATTAACAACGAACTATATATTAGAAAATAAATATAAAAAAAAATATTAACTAACTGTTGTAGCAAATAAATTTTAACAAAGATTCCATAATTTTTTCTTAAAATGGAACTTATTTGAATTTTGAAATGTTGTGGTGTAGGAAAATAAGTTATTGCTCTCCATGTTGTGGGTTAAACGTTCTTCCTCTATCCTCCAAAACTACATTACCGTTCTGAAAAAAAGCTTTTTAACTTTGAAGACCCGTAGAACCTTATATTAAGCTTGACAGTTTCCAGAAGCCCGCTTGGCAGCACGGGCGGGGGCACCAGGCGCACATGCTCGTTTCCACGAGCCCGTTTGCGCACTTCTACCGTTCTACGTCACGTAAACGTCACAGTCAGGCGCCCGTTGCTTTAATCCTCGATTCTGGGAATTAATAAACGGGGGGCTTGCGAGGAAGAAATACTATTGTTTACACAACACAAACCTCTTTTTAAAAACATCGACTGTCAGAACATGGCTTGCCAAAATTTCGTTAACTATTTCAGCTTAACTTTATATTAGATACTATATATCGTATCATTTCATTAAAATGATACTATATAAGTATAGAGCTCATGGCGTAGGGCAGGAATTTCATTTAGGGAGGGGCAAAGGTTGAGTGATATATATAATATACTATATATATTATATATATAATATATAATATATTATTATATATTATATATATTACATATATATATACTATATACTATTATTATATATATATTAATATATTATTATTATATCATATAAATTGTTTGTAATTAATTAATTACTACTTTCATTATCTATCGATTGATGGTATCTTTTTTCAGTTTTCGGACTATAAACCCTTAAATAACGTCGTTGGCGCCAAGACTTAGGGGGGGGACAAGTGCCTCCCCTGACCCCCCCCCCCCTGTATACGCCCATGATAAGAGGTATTGTTTACAATTGCCAGCTAATCCACGGGCGCGCTCGGCGTTTCCAGGTACTCAAATATCCTGTTCTCTGATGGTTAAAGTAATTTTTTTCAATTCGAAGAAGTTTCGAGTTCGATTTTTTTTACACGGCTGCATCGGGCTTTCTGGAACGTCAAGCTAGTATATTCCTTTTTGTACTTGATAATTTATTGATCGCTTATTTCAAATTTTGGCTTACGAGAATAAGAGGCTCCAGGTATGGAATATGACAAGATGCCAGATACTTCTAGAGGACTCCACTTCTTAATCAGACAAGTTTTAAGTAGAAAATAGCTGCGTTTCCAGAGCCCCGAGTGGCAGCCCGTGTGCAAAATCGACTCGGAAACGGCTTCGAATTGAAAAAATTACATTAACAATCAGAGAACGTAAATTTTAGTACCTGGAAACGTCCGCGCGCCGCCCGTCGGATCAGCTAGGCCAATTGTAACATAATCTATATACTTAATTATGTATGCTATTTTATGAAAATGATACGATATATTAGTTTCCTTAATATAAAGTATTACTAAAATACTTTAAAAAAAAATTTCAATCCATTTCCGAACAACATGTGCTTGTAAAAAGATTTGTTTTGTAAAACAAATTGATTCTTCCTTTTATAGACCTGCCAGTTTATTATTCCCGAAATCGAGGATTTAACAACGGGTGCCTGACTATGACGTTTACGTGACGTAGAGTGCGCAAAACGGCCTCTGGAAACGATGCATGTACGCCTGTGTACCTGCGCGGGCTGGGCCAGTCGGGCTTTCTGGAAACGCAGTATGTAGAGGTGTAGCATGAAGATATTGAAAAAGTTTTCCGGTTCCGGACCGGAAACTTCCGGCGCGGAACTTTTCCAAGGTTCCGGAAAGTTCCGGTTCCGGCCGGAACCAAAAATTCTGGTTCCGGTACATCCCTAGCAGTAGCAGATAGTTTTGCCAACAATCCAACATTCATCGTGGTTCACATTTAGTGAAATGGTGCTTCAAACACTTTATTTGCTCGGGAAAGACCAAGAAGAAAAGGAACCAGGGTTCAGAAGAATAATGATATTTAGGAATGAGAGATGATACACCAGAGAGACCTAATCTTGTTCGGCCTCAAGGAAAGCACCTGCCAGTAAATCCAAATGCCAGACTTCCCTTTTGGAACTGAAGGACTGGCCAGAAAATATATGAACCTTCACTTACTTGTAAACTCAAAATATCAGAAATAAAAAAGTTTGTCGAAGAGCCAATGCAAGTTCCAAAGTGGCCATGGCATGGACAGTCAATAGAGAGGTGTGTGAAAGAAGTAGCAGAGGCTTTTGGCAAAGTGTATGCTCATGAGAAACGAGAAGGATTCATTAGAGGCCAGGAAGCAAGCAGAAGAATGATGTCTAGGAATGAATCAAAGCAAGATTTGATTAATATTGTTGGTTGAAGCTTTTTACATTTTATACAATGTGTTTTCAGTGTTTGATAATAGAGACAAAATATAAATAAAATTGTTTGAGTTCATTAAACCACTTTATGAGCAAATTTTCTTGGAGTTTATATTGTTATCCTATTTTTTCTGAAACTTCAATATACATTATAATCAAGGGCAAATTTACCAAGGTAAGTGTTCATGAATAAGGAAAATCCTTTTAAATTAGGATATTACACACATCAAAAGGGCCACATATTTGGACCCCTCATTCAGCAAAAAACAAGAATTTTTATTCTTTTCGCCTCCAAGATATGTTAGACTTTGATTGATAAGTTCATGGCCGAAATTGCATGACATCTCATTCACCTTCAAAAGGAATCACTACCAAAGGGAACCTCTTCGAAAAAAACTGAAGAGACAGTCATCAAGAAGCAAAGATAGTGAAAGATGTTTTTGCATCACAATTTGAGAATATTTGAATTTGAGTATTGAATGATATCTACTATCTTTATCTTAAAGGAAGTTATTACTATTAATGTCATGTTTGAACATGTTTTATTTGGTCTTTTAGGAAGATTAATTGAGGTCTCTTTTTTTCATTATTTTTTTCTGTAGCTAGTTAAAGAATCTTCATTTTGTTTAATTCTTATCATGTAAAACATAAAAGTATTAGGCTAAATAAGGTGTCTATCAGATTAGAAATGGGAAAGGAATATTTTTGAATAAAAACAAGAAGAAAAGTTATTCAATATTTATATAATTGCATTTATTGTTCCTTAAAGATACTATTTTTAAATTATATAAAGTAAATAATTTTAAATATACTTTGGGCACAACCAAAATATGAAAATAAATGACTAAGTATTGGTTGTACAGGGAATGCAATCCTGAGTTACCTAGCAGTACACAAATGTTCTATCCTATTACTAGTTGAATTTATTATATTAATTAAAGTATGGATACTATTGGTACCTAAAAAATAGAGTATCAAGTATCGGTATCAGCCTCTTTTCTGGTATCAGTACATCCCTAATATTGATATTCAATATTATTCCATATTCAAAATAACGGAGAAATAACTTCGTTACTATGTATTATGAATGCAGGCACACATAAAACATTTGTCTGTGGGGGCAAAGTGCCTGTACCCTTCAACCTGTGAGTGCTGAGGAGTTTACTCTTTTCAGCTGCATTATCAGTATTGATATTTTTTACCTTTTGATCGTCTGAGTCTTAGAACTGAATTCATCCATATGTAGTCATATTCCGATAATTATTGTAAAGGTCTATATTAATGCATTAAAAAGCATTATTTTAAAATTCTAATAATAAACTTATAATTTGACATTATCAAATTTTTTTTCTAATTAAATTTATATTTTAAAATACTTATGCTAATAATAAAAAAATGATTATGAATAAATTCCTGTAAATACTCTAATTGGAAGAACACACCCATGGTACTATAATTTCATCATTAATACATTGTAATGCACCCAACATAGGACCTAGAAAATATTTAACTAATTCAAATTTATATCATATGGGTTCACAAATGTATTGAATTGAATGCTGGAAGCATTATGACATTCTGCGGGGAATCAATATATTACATTCATTAAGAGATGAACAGATCGTGGGAATTATTTGCAAAAATGGAACAAGGGGATAGAACTTGGATGTCTTAGTGTCTATGTGGGAGATTAGGGTTGACATGCAGAGGCAAGTGAGGATCACTTCTTGGTGTAGTTGCAGCCAAAAAACCTCCCATACACACATCCATTTAAAAAAAAATCATAACTTTTGATTAGATTTTGTCTAAATTAGTTGAAATTTGTCTGAAAAATCTTTTTTTGTTTATAGCTATAGGTTATTAATATTTTTTTTTCATCTTTAATATAAGTTTTAAAAATGAAGATTCTGACTGATAATTGAAGGTAGGTAGCGTTGAATCTAGGAACCCAAAAGACCAAGATTATTGTTTCTATCAGGAAGATTCCAGGTGATCATATATATATTATATATATATATATATATATATATATATATATTATATATATATATAATATAGGTATTATATATATATTTAATATATAATTATATATATATATTTATTATATAATATATATATAATATATTATAGGTTATAATATTTATAATATATGATATATATATATATATATATTATATATATGATATATAATTATATATATAATATATATTATATATTATATATATATATATATTATATATAATATATTTATATATATATATATATATATAATATATATTATACGGTATATTATATATTTATTATATTATTTTAATAATATATATTATATATATATATTATATACTATATATATTATTATATAGTATTATATATTATTATATAAATATATATATATATATATAATATATATATTATATATATATATATACTTGTAGTTCATTCAACTCATCTTCTCAAATAATTACTATATTATTGTTAAAAAGCCGTTGATTGCTAAAACAACTTTAAGCAGTAAGTTTTTATTACATAAACACTAATCACAAATATAAAATTAATGAAAATCATATTATAAAAAAAACAAAAAAAAAATTGTTTAACCTTCAAAGCTTTCGTTCCCGAGGAATAGGAACCTTCAATCAAGAATAAGTATAATAGGTGGTAAAGGAGTCAAACTTTTGCGAAAGAACCCTGATTGAATGATTATTTTTCTTAGATTGGTTATAAGAATGAACAGAAGCGGAGGTCTCAGTTGCGGCGTTCAGATTGGTATCAAATTTGTACTTTCCGGGAATAGCGATTGAAATTGAGAAATATTTATTAATGTAAATAGGATTTTCATTTTCCTTTAGTTGTGGTTGTAGATGTGTGCTACTGCTGACATTTGTGAAATGTTTATGTGGTTTTGGGTAGACCGGTGTAATGTTAGGGGGAGTTTTGGTTGTCCGGTATTGAGGTCATGTTTGTGTTGATCTTTACGTCTTGTAAGATTTAATTGTTTCTCCTATATAAACCGAGTCAGCAGTTGCTACAGGGTATTCTGTACTAGTGATTGCTGCGATGTTCATCTTTTTTCGCATCGACGGGAATGCGGATGTTTGATTTCTAACATTTGCGGATGCGGATGCGGATGTTTGAATATATAATTATATATATATATATATATATTATATATATATATTATTTATATACTATATATATATAATATATTATATAGTATATATATACTTTTATCTATAGTATATATATATATATATATATATATTATTATATATATATATATTGTCGAGTTTTAGCCACAATCTATTAATATAATTGTTACCAGGGTGCAGGACGGAGACCCCTCAAATGCACCCCACAACCTCTTTCCCCAACCCTCGACCTTAATGAAAGAGATTTTACGATGGATTCATTATTGAACTTTTTGCACTAGTATTGAAATTCAAATATAGAAAGGTTGTGCTTGAGAGAACACAATTTTTCTGCCTTTTCGCTGAGAGTCTGTTCTCTTTTTCATTCATTATTTTAGAACAGCATTGCTAAAGACTCTCTCACTTGGAACACTAGTGAGAGACAAGCCAAGTATTTCTTGCAAGTTTACTTAAGCGTTGGGTAAACATTTTGCTTAACTTTCCGCCAACTGATAGGATCGTCATTTTGAATTTGTTATCTTAGTTTTTTTCTCATGTTTTTCTTAGTTATTCAATCATTGCGCGCACTTTTGGTAATGCGTCTATGTTTTCTTCATCAACTTAGCTGAACTGTTAGAAATTCTTTCAAGTGAATTCTGTTATTGATCTTACTTGCTAGAAGGTATGGTTCTGTTATGTTTTCGTTTTTTCCTTTTAATGGGTGGCTATTTAATAGTGTTCTGATTGATGTTTTTCAACTGCCAACACAAAGTGACGATTAATTTCTTTCTTAATATTTTGTTACAACAGAATTGCCTTATAACATGGGATCTAAGCTAAGTTGAAATAGTAATGAAGGTCATTTATCTTCCAACAGAAGCAAAGCGTTTTTCTAGCTCTAGTTTTATTAACACTTTCCTTTTTTTAAACCGTTCATCATTTTCATTTAGAGATGGTTCAAAATGTTTCTTTAGCGTTGATATTAATGGTATTACATCGGAGACAGAGGCTGTAGAGTCGACTGATTTTTTTGGCATCCCTAATACTCATGTGATTCTGTTGACCACAATCTTTATGAATTTTCAGGCTGTGAGATTCATGTCCATCACTTACACAGTTGATCAAGTCCCTTGTTTCTCATTTAAAGTTGGTAGTTCAGATTCAATTTCAAGTATTTTTTATTATAAAATTCTTTATCAAATCTCGCATAAACTATCCGGCGCAACATCCAACAGGGCAAAAGCACGGAATGACGGATCCTTTAATAATGTTGCAGTATGCTCACGGTATGCGGATAGTTACCCTGATCACTATCCTGTAACGACTTGTGAGAGGAGTGTGATGAGTTTGGGGGGGGAGGGATTTTTTATTTGAGGGGAGATTATGGAAGGGACAAAGAGTAAATGTTAGAGGATGACGTTTTTTTATTTTTGTGGTAGGGATGTGGACAGAATTGAGTAAAAGGTATAGTGGGTGGTTTTGTCTAGGGAGGTATTGATGTAAAACTTGAGTATTAGCTTGGGTTTATAGGCAGAATGGGTATGTGTTTGGGATTCACATTTTGGTGAACGTGGTGCGAAGAAAAATTGGAGGGTATCAATGTTCAACAAAGGGGGGGGGAGACAGATTTTTAAGGCTCATTAAGTATAAAGAAGAGCGGGTAGCTATTTTGGTCGTTTAGAGTGGCGGAAACCAGTGAATGTAACAAGGTTGGGAGGTGGGTTTTCTGTAAATGCTGAAGTGTAGGTTGTGGGCAAGATCTGTATGTATGAGGGTATCTAAAAAGGGAGTATTGTTTTGGGGGATTCTAGTAGTAAATTGAATAAGCAGGGTGGTATATTATTGATCTCAATGTTAAGATATGAAGTGGCGTCTTTTTCTTTGGGCGATGGCTGTATAAATATGTCTGGTCAACATATCTCAGCCATATGGATTGAGGAGGGAGGGATGGGGAGGGATGTGGAAATATTCTAAAGTTCATATAAATGTTGGTTTAAAGTCGGGAGATAAAGGTGACCATTCAAATCTCACCATTGGGCTCATGTCGCAGTTCTACGGGGTGCCCAAGATACATAAACCCAACACCCCCCTAAGACCTATCATAGCCAACACTAACTGCTCAACATATAAACTCTCTAAATGGTTATCATCCCAACTTAACCCTCTCATCAATTCCATATCCCACACTCATCTTTCCAACACAGATGATTTTTCATTCACTAAAACACGACCACATTCACAATCCACCACGCACAACATAGTTAGTACGTTATGGTCCATTATGCATTGTTATCTCGACCGCCCCCATGTCTCTTTCTCTTCTCGGAGCAATTATCTACTCAAAATGATATCACTCTACAATATCCTTTCCCCATGCTCAAACAATTAATCCACCTAACATTCGATCACAATTTTTTTCAATTCAATCCAATCACTCCTTCTATAAACAATCTTCCGGACTGAGCATGGGGTCCCCTTTATCTCCCACTTTAAGCAACATTTATATGGAACTTTTAGAATATTTCCACATCCTCCCCCATCCCTCCCTTCATCAATCCATTTGGCTGAGATATGTTGATGACATATTTGCAGCCATCCCCAAAAAACAATAGACCCACTTCAAATCCTTAACATTATCAATAATATACACCCTGCTATTCAATTTACTATAGAAATCCCAAAAACAATACTTCTCCCTTTTTTTAGATACCCTCATAACTACAACTTGCCCACAACCTACATTTCAGCGTTTACCAGAAAACCACCTCCCAACTTGTTACACTTCACTGGTTTTCCCACTTAAAAACACCAAATAGCTACCCTCTTTCTTTTACTTAATTAGCTTAAAAATTCTGCTCCCCCCCCATTTTTGAACATTGAACTCCAATTTTCTTGCGCACCACGTTACCAACACATTTTCCTCATCTTGACCTATAAAAAGCTAAACTCAATTTTAACAATAATACCCCCAGACAAACCCCCACTACGACCCTTTTGCCCATTCCTTCACATCCCTACCACAACAAATAAAAACTCATCCCTTAACAATTAACTCTATGGCCTTCCAGTAATCTCCCCACTCAAAAAAATCCTGCGCCCCCCCCAAACCTCACACTCCCTCTCAACAAGTTCGTGTACAGGATACCCTGTAGCAACTGTGACTCGGTTTATATAGAGAAAACCTGAATCAACTTCTTACACGACGTAAGAATCACACAAACATTGACCTAATTTACCGGCAACCAAACTCCTCCTAAATTACACCGGTCTACCCAAAACCACATTATATATTTCACAAAATGTTTCAGCAATAGCACACATCAACAACCAAAACTATAGGAAAATAGCTGAATCCTATTGCCATAAAAAAATATCTCAAATTTCAATCGCATTCCCGGGAAATACAAATTTTGACACCATACTGAACGCCGCACTGAAACTGCCCTTTCTTCATCTTTAAATACCACTAGAAAAATAATCATCAGTCAGGTTTTTCGCAAAAGTATTGTGACCTCCTTTACCACCATCGTATTCTGATAAGGGTTCTATTCCTCGGGAATGACGTTGGTATATGCAGTGGTGTATTATATGAACAATTATTTTATTATTTATTCTATACACTTTTTATTAGCAATTCAAAAAACAAATTTGTTTTATGTAATAAAAACCTTTACTCTTTAAAGTTGTTTAGCAATCAAGGGCTTTTTAACAATAAAGTACTATATATATATATATATATATATATATATATATATATATATATATATATATATATATAATATATATATATATATATATTATATTTATATTTTTATTATCTGTATTATTTATATTATATATATATATATATATAATATTTATATATTATATATTATATATATATTAGTAATAATATATAATATATATATATATATATTATAATATATTTATGGCATATATATGGCATATTTCCAGTTTCTGATCAGGATTCAATTTTTCTGAAATTTATGACTCAAGTCATCAAGTTATATGCTGAGTACATGAGAAGATTGACTCAGTCACAGCGCTATTTATAAAATTTACATTATGGTCGTGACGTCATTAAATGTATATCTCTATTACTTTTTTTTTAATTTTTCTATTAAAAATTGTATGAATTTATTATGAATTGTGTTTAGTTATTAATTATTTTCTCGCTAGCAAAGATGTCATAGAGTTGTTGTGGTTTTGAGGCCTCCAACAATCTCGATAGTCGTGGGTCCTGGAAAGAAAACCAAAGAACAAAACAACCAATAATAAATAAACACAAGAAAACTCAGGAAAAAAAATCAAACAAAAAAACACGAAGCAATTACACTATTTTATTAAAACAACCACCACAGCAAGGTGATCCGCTAATATAAGCACCCCCTCACCACAACAAGGTAAACCGACACCGATACCGATAAAAAAAAAAAAAAAAAATCAAATCTACAATGAAAACTTAAACCTAAAATATATATCCAGTCTTAATACTAAATATATCAAATGCAGTCTCTTAATTCTCCAATTGTACTCCCTTCTAAATTCTCCAAACCACTCCTTCTCAATTCTCCACAAATACTCCTTATTTCTCCACAAAGTTCTTCTCAATTCTCTACAAATTTCTCCACAGTATAATCTCTTCTCTTACTTTTCTATCTTTTGTGTCCACCAGTTTCTACTCTACAATGTCCACTTTCCTTTCAATCTAATTAATTTTCTCCTCTTACTACCGATACTTCTATCTCTCTATACCCAAGCTAGTAGCTAATCATAAAATTATTCTCATCAACGTAAACCTTCTTACTGCTTTTTTGAAATGTTCGTGTTGGTAAGACCAGCTCCAAAAAAAAAACTGCGGAGTAAAAAAAACATCGCATCATAGCAATCGCAATAAAAATATAATAATAATAATAATAATAATAATAATAATAATAATAATAATAATACACCCTTTCTGAGAAGTGGACTTGATTTTTCTTCTGGAGAAGTTTAGATGAAGTATTTTCTGTTGTGTCTTTTTTTAGAGCTTTTTTGACACATTTGTGAAGTTACTTTATATGTTAAATTTTAAATTTTTTGGCTATTACATCGTTTTATTATATTGTGGAACTATTAACAAAATAATAATAATAATAATAATAATTTATAACAAATAATTATACTTAAAAATGAATTCAAATAAATGTGAATAATATAACAATTACTATAATATAATGACTTAAAATATTAAATAAAGAAATTATAGTAATAATGAATGAAAATATAGAAAAATTTACAATAATAATGAATAAAAATATCGATAAAGAAAATTTAGAATAATATAAATAAAATTATATAATAAAGTTATAATTCTATTAAATGAAAAATAAAAATGAATTAATCAAAAATATTAACTGAGTATTAATGAAAATGAAATAATAATAATAATAATACTATAATAATTAATAAACAAAAAAAACAACCCTCACCACAGCAAGGTTCTTACCTGGGTAGTTGACCCAGTTTTTTTTTCTCCTCGGAACTCAACCTTCACGCACAGTCAGTCCACCCTGCTCAATGACACTTCAATCCAAAAATTCAGACTAATAAAAGAAAAAAAACAACTTTATATAACCAATTCAGCATTCAAACAAGGAAAAAAAAATCACTCATAAAAAAAACATTTATACTTACTTTATCAAAAATGGAAGTCAATCGCTGACTGAATCAAACCAAACAATGGGCCGCTGCACAAGAGTAACTCCTCAGACTTCTAAAATTAAAAAAAAACACATCATTAACCTTTTCAATCAATCATAAAAATAATAATAATAATAATAATAATAATAAAAATTTTATAATAATATAAGAATAATAAATAATGATCATAATAATAATAAAAATAAACTAATAGTCAATAATATAATAATAATATAATAATAATAAAGATCAATAATACAATAATATAATAATATATAATGTTATAATACCTGTTAAGATAACGTAAAATCGTCAAGAAAAGTCGAACGCGTCAACTTAGTTCGTTCTAGCTTTTCGAAATAACAATAAGTTTAAAAAAATGAAAAAGTCTATCTTGTCTCGTTATCTTACTAAAAAAAGACAACTGATAAATAATAAATAAACAAAAATCACTCTTAATAAAAAAAAACACTTATAAATAAACTGAACACTGCACTCCTTGTATATCCTTGTTGGTGGACGTTCTCGAAGCAGACCCCTAAAAAAAATATTGAAATCGGTAATTATTAGACAAAACAAAAACGAAACAAAGGTTAAACTTACTACAACACTCCCAACGATTTTTAAATTGCACCAACCACCTTCACTGTCCATTGCAAACAACTTTCCTACTAACCTCTGCATCATCCGTTCCCCTTTTCATCCAACATCTATTCCTAAATATTTAAACCCAGACACTTGTTCCAGCTGCTCAGCATCTAACACAAACTTCACACTGAGAACTATCCTCACTCACAACCATAACCTTACTCTTATTCTACGTTTACTCTTCAAACCCCTCCTCTGTTACAACACCCTGCCAATCTCTTCTACCAACCTCGTCAAATCTCTCTTTTAGCAGTTCGACCACACAAAACCAAATCACCCGCATCATAATGGTTGGGCCATCCACACTCAACCTTCCCATTCTCCATGCATTCTAACCACCATTTCCGCCACTCCCCATTTCTAATTCTTCATAACCCCATCCATATCAAATTGAATAAGTAAAGCAGACATAACACATCCCTGCCTCACTCCGCTATTATATTAAACCAATCAACTTTTGGACTCCATTTATACTTACACACGCCTCACTATTGACTCGTGCCTAACTTTTGATTCCTTCAGATGGAACGCAAAGACCAGTCTTCTTTCATAAAGACCATCACCAACGGAAAAGTGTTTAATGTGCTGCAAACCATCATTGGAACTAAGCTGGTCATCCAGTACAAAATTTGAAAAACATTTCCTGCCAAACACACATCCCATACCTACCAAATAGGTTCAAACTTATGCAAGAGGACTGTCTCTTTGTCCCTTAATATGCCTCCCACTATTACTCAAAACCCAGAAAAAAATGTCCCTAAACACACACAATAATACGGACTGGTTGAACTCAACTTATCTCGCATTCATGGCGAAGCCCCCTCACCAAATACTACAGAAACTCCTTCCCAAAAGCTGTCGTACAACCCAAATCTCTGTTGTATGACTATTCTTTACCACCAGGATTTGTTGTCCCTCCTCGTCGAGACCCGCATTTCATCCTTTCCTCTCCATTTGAATCTACCTCCAACACTACCCCTAGTCACATATAGACAATT
>JABUQX010024599.1:0-13137 GCA_015478945.1 Trachelipus rathkii | reverse complement strand
TAAGTATATATAGGTATATGTTGTTATATACAGGCAGCATAATAGTATATATATATATATATATATATATATATATATATATATATATATATATATATATAAAGGTTATGAAAGCAGATTTATGGGTTAATTTTTCAAATTGCAGTAAATTGATGAAACATTTGAAACTGGCTTTCCCTAATGCGATTAAGAAGACCCTCAAAATTTCAACGAGATTTAGTAAATCCATGATGTTTATAATAGTCTGGGAATGTTACTGTTATTATTGGGTTTAAATTATTTGACATTATGCACAGTTTTCAGACTATTAAAATCATGTGAATTTATAAATAAGAATCTATCTTTAGTAGTAGTAGTAGTTATTATTATTATTATAATTATTATTATATTCTTCCTTACTGGATTTTTAATATAATTGAATTTTTTAAGTTTTCCTTGTTGTTATTTGGATTAATAATATTCCATCTTACTCTTTTTTTCGCTATTCATTCGTGTACAGATAGCAGTAAAGGCTTGTCTTATACTTCTTATTTTGCAAACTAACCTAACAGTAAATTACAAAAGCTATTTAAGTGGTCTTATCTATCTATCTATCTATCTATCTATCTATCTATCTATCTATCTAGTCTGGGCTGTCGATAAATCTATCTATCTATATATCTGAAGTACGAACTTCTACCTTCATCATTCACCAATTCAAGGTTCTCCTTCTACTTTCCACTCTGTTTAATACAATCATTTTTCCATTAATAATTGTCTTTACACAATCTATCTATCTCTCTCTATCTATCTGTCTATCTGTCTATCTGTTCATCTGTCGGTCTGTCTGTATCTCTCTCTCTCTCTCATTCATCTATCTATCTATCTATATATATAAAAAAATATCTAAAAAAAAAATGAAGTAGTTTATATTAATAAGAATTAAAGTCTAAAATCTATCTATCTATCTATTCCATTCATTCATTCATCTAATCTACCTATCTGGCCCACTTATCTGATTCACCTATCTGACTTTAAAATAAATATTCATATCGACCATCTATCTACCTATCTATTCAATCATCACAACATATATCTTATCTATCTATCTATCTATCTATCTACCTATCTATCTATCTATCTATCTATCTATCTATCTATCTATCTATCTATCTATCTCAAGCAGTTTCGGCTTAAATTTGACGAAAAGATAATTGATTTGCAACAAAATTTTTGTTTGTTTATAACGCTTAATTTATGGCAAAGATGGCAAAACTCTCTAAAAACACCGATACCTGTCAGTAAATTATAGGATATAGCAGGCAGAGCATATAGCAACAAAAAGAGGTGTATATATATATATATATACAGGTATATATATATATATATATATGTATATATTATGATAGGTATATATATATATATATATAGTATATATTATATGGTATATATATATATATATATAAATGAAAGAGAGTATAATTATGTTATATATGTCATATCTCTGTCTTATTAAGGAAATATATACATATATAGATATATATTTATAAAAGAGAAGAGTAGTATATATATATGTATGTAAATTTAAGTATAAATAGAGCAGGTGTCAGGATGTTCTTACCAAAGTATCAGACAAAGGATATTGATAATGCTTCGCGATATTATGAAAATAAATAGTTATTAAACTTTCATTTAAAAAATCAGAAATTTACTTTCTTAGAAATATTCTTATGAAGGATTCGAGGTTTGAAATTAATAATGGATCAAAAGTTCTATTTTACGGTAATATAAGTATATATATATATATATATATATATATATATATAAAGAGAGAGAGAGGGTATCTCTATTTTTATCAAGACATTTTATTTATATATAAATATGTATATATATATATATATTTATGCGTGTATGCGGAGTGCGTGTCATGTCGTGGGTAAGGTTGTTGATTATAAATTTGATGGGAAGGATTTATTATTATTATTATTATTATTATTATTATTATTATACAATGTTATATATATATATATGATGTTAAATAATAAAGTTATTATTAACATAATTTATTATTATTTATTATTATTACAATTAGTTTGTCAGTGATAAGTATTAAATTTTATTATTATTTATTATTATTTCATTATTATTATTATTTTTATTATTATTATTATTATTATTATTATTATTATTATTATTATTATTATTATTATTATTATTATTATTATTATTATTATTATTATTATTATTAAATATAAAATATTTTGCAGTTCTTTGGTAAGGTGACAGGAGTGTTTTAAAGATTATATATAAATATATATATATATATAAGAGCAGCATAGAAAAAGGGATAAAATTTATATATATATATATACATATGTATACATGTATCTATATATATATATATATATATATATATATATATATATATATATAGGTATTTGTTGTAAGCCTATTTGGAGCTCGTGGATTATGTGACAGATTTAAAGGTGTTTCAATTTTATTTCCAACGGAGCTTCTCAAGTCTTCAAATATTTTAAATGCCGCTGAGGTAAATTGTTATTAATATTATTTGATTATCTTTTTATTAATATTATTTAATTTTGTTATAGTAATTGGCACTTATATGTTAGCTTTAACTTCATTATCTCTGCTCTGGTAATAACTAGAGCAAATTCTGAAGTATTTTGATATTAAAGATTTTGTAAGGTACAAATTGGTAATTAAGCTTTGCTTCTAAACATATTCCTTTTATAAGAGATTTTTATATTTTTTAAATTGGTATCAGAATAACTGAAAATGTTATTTTTATTGTGATTTTAGGAGGAGGCAAAGACAATTAATTCAGTTTGAAATTGTGTGAATTTACACCTATAGTAATGGTTTAATTTTAAAAGATTTTAGCTTTAAATCTTGTAGTTAAAGTAGTTTAAGAGATAATATAGCCTTACCAAAGTAGTTGTTTAAGAGATATAGCCTTACAAAAGTAGTTTAAGAGTTATAGTCTTTTAAAAGTCCTTAAAATTCATTATTTTTAAATATTACGTTGGACTAATTACTTGTCGTAATACATATTTCCGATTAATTAGAATGTTAGTTATGCCTTAAAATGTTAACAATCATCACCTAATTACATTGGTACCACTGAAAATTGTGCCAAAAAAAGTTAACACTTCACTGGAGGTTCCGATTCGCGAGGGGTTGCAAAAGTGTAATATAAACAAAATTTCATTAATATGAAGTATAAAGGATAAGGTATTATTTGATTTTCTAAAACTTCAATTTTGAGCGATTTTCTGTGTCTTTAACCCTTTGTTTTCTAGTGACATGGGTGTCAAATTTCCAAGTGCCAACCGTCAATATAACAAAATATCTACCACAAGAAGTTGTGTTCTAAATAGAAATGTTATTTTATCCCCCTTCTAAACAATATGGGAAAAAATAAGTTATTCGGTTGTTTGTTTTTGTGGATTTTTTTTTCCTGAAAAAATTGAAAAACTGAAATTTTCCACAAAGCAAAGGAATGCAAGTGGCAAAATTACAGTAACATAAAATAACGACTGACACATTTAATATTAACTGTTATAAGCTAAGGGAAATGAGAGATATAGTTTATCGAAATCCTATTTCATGCTTAAATAGTACAATGTATAATGCATAATGCAGCACGGATGGGTTTTTAATATATAGGCAGATAGTTAAAACCCAAAATATCGGAGATATGTCATCAAGACCTATATATATGTATTATTATGTTGTTGTTATATATAGCAGAGTTAAGAAGAGTATTATTGGTTATTATATATATATATATATATATATATATAAATATATATATATATAAGATAAAGATAGCACATATTAGTTGTTATGATATATATATATATGGTTATTGTTAGATATATATACATATATATATATATATATATTTATATACATATATATATCATATATATTAAATGCATTAATTGTGATATTATTCTTAAATATAGAAGAGAATCTTATATACATATATATATAAATATATATATACATATATATATATAATATATATTATAATATATTATTATTACTTATTATATTATATAAAGAAGATATAATATTATTATGCTATTATATATATATATATATATGTTATATATATATATATATATTATATATATATATACATATATATATACCCATATATAGAAAGAGTTATATATATATATATATTATTATTATAAGTTGAAGAAGAAGAAGAAGATAAAGATATATATATATATATATATATATTATATATATGTTATTATTAAGTTATTATATACATATATATATTATTATTACATTATATGTATATATACAACAGTAAAAAATATGTAAAGTTATTTTATTTTATTTCTCTAAATAATAATCTAACATATTTTGTGTATAAATCAATATAATATTATTAAAAATGTAGAATGTCTTTTGTTTTCAAATTATAATAAACAATAAAAGAGGACAAATATCTTTTAAAGAAGTAATGTTGTTCCTACTTTATAAAAAGCTCACTCCTGCGGGAACGTATTCCTATTCAAGGAGGGAACTTCTAGGTAATTTCTACCTAGGATCCGAACTAGATTCGAACCTCGCGCTGTTGCCAAGCGACTCGCGTCGCTCTGGCTCCGTTTGTGCCACGGTATGGCAACTAATTAATTATACCATTTAATTAATAATTATTATACTTTACTATTATATTTTATTCTAAGGATGGAAAAAAATTGAATATATAATATAAGGGATTCTTTCTATACAGGAAAAGCAATATCCTCAATATGAATCCTCTTCAGAAAGTGATTCAGTAGATCCTTCAACTTCACCTTTAAAACCAGAAACCATCTTTAAGAATCCTTCTTACACATATCCAAAACCTTCGGAAATTAGACGTGTATATCCTTATTCTTATTCAAGCTCTTCTAATGCTAGATCGTTGTATCCTTCATTCCCGAACTACCATTATAGTTATCCAGGAACAAACACCATCACTTCTCCTCAAAAAAGCATCAATTTTGCTCAAAGGGAAACCCCGAGCTGTGCTAAGGAAAGCCAGCTAGATGGACTCTGTGAAGAAGATTCGGATTATGACTTCGTAGTAGAGTAAGGAAGTTTCTCTTCTTTTTTTAAAAATAAATAGAGCAAGATAATAATAATAAAAACTTGTCTTGGCATGATTTTAATGGGTTTATCTCAAATTATCGCAAGGATAAGGCTATATCTTTTAATTTAAATTGTCTTGCCTTTAAAATTCCAAAAGATACAAGTATTCACTAAATGAGAGGCGTGATCGCGAGAGTGATAGATATCTTTTCAGTATATTCTTGAAAATTAAGTTTCTTCTAAATCTACGAGGCCTTAGCTTTGGTAATTCCATGTCTTGCAGCATGATTCTATCTGTAGATAATTCATTTTCACGACAAGAGCGTTATACATCTATAGAAACCACTCGAAGGCAGGAAGGTTAAGGAGCTTTGGTTACAACTTATACTAAGAGTTGTGTAAAAAAAGAACAGCTCATAAAAGGGATAGCGTCATGTTTAATGAAAATGAGCAGTATTCAGTTGTTTTCACTTGTTCGGATTATATTCTCTCTCTTCTTGGCTGAAGGTTGTAATATACAGGCCCAGAAGACCGCTCTTATACTAGTGCAAACTCAGGAAATGTCTTAGTGTCTAGTGCGATAGCCAGAATTTTTGAACATGAGGGATCGATGGTTGTATTGGCGAGCTCGTAGGTTGTTGTGCTAGTAGAGACAGCAGGTATATGGACAACGACAAGGAAAAAAAAACTGTTATGAGTATATTAATAGGAGCTTACATACCTAATATATATTATAAATTGATAGCACACATTTTTGGGATATATTGATATAGTATATATATCTATATTAGTATATATATACCCACTATTATCATATTAAAATATTATTAATTATAATTATAATATATATATATATATAATTATATTATAGCTATATATATATAGTATATATTAGTGATTCAATATTATAATATATTAATGTTAATATATATATATTATATATTATTATTTAATTTATATAATATAGTATATGTTAATATATAATATATGTATATATATAAATTATATTAATTATATTATTTATTTAATTATTTATATATTATTTATTATATTATATATATTATTATATTATATTATATATAATTTTATATTATTTATTATTATATTATATAATTATAATTATATATTATTATATTGACATATCAGCGAGATATATCATTATAAACTATTACTATTTATCATTATATTGTAAAACTCATATGAGGGGGTATAATAGTATATGTATATATATCGTTTCTTACATATTTTATATACTATGATAATATAATTTATAGTTTAATATATATAATGATAGCTTATACATTTTGACATATTCATGAATTTATTTTTTTTTTTAATATTGTATTTCAATTATTTATTAACATACATATAAAATATTCATACATAATATATTAATTTGTTATTACTCATTTATTTTATATCTTCATAATATATACTAACTTTTTTTGATCAAAGTTCATAAGATTATGATATATACTTTAAACAGTTAATGTCACCATCCACTCACGTGGGGCATAAGACTCCTATAATTCAATGGAGTGTAATATGGTGTGCACGCCTCAGAGTTTCCTAACACTTAATGCAAAAGATTACTTAGCGCATGATTGAGCTCACAAGACCGCCAAGCTTTTGATATTGAGTGATGGGAGATTATACATTCAAGCAGGAAAACACAGAAGATGGAAGAGTATTTCACACAAAACCGTTATTTATTATAATTCTTTATTTTCGTGGTGCAAGAATAAGAAGCGTGACAGCACCGCAGCGAATACTAGCCTGGACGTTATACCTAGATATTCCATACAAAAAAACTACTGGTTGTGTGTGCGGCGTAGAGCGACAGCACCTTCAAGTGTGTTCTAGCTGAGGGCGTGCTAAAAGCGTGAGGGTTGTAACGCGAGTGAACAAGTTCCCCGAGCACCTTGCCACGCGTATTATTAATATTTGGTACTTATTAGAAAGATGATAAGCAGCACCAACATCGCAAGCCACAGAATAAGATACGAGTCAAGAGAAAGTAGTGGAATCAGTGAAGTGAAAAGCTACATATATATTAGATTCATTTGAATTTTGTGATACACCTTGTCCAAAAGACCGGATAATTTTTTTTTATTCCCCCTGGGGTATTAGAGACCTCTAAGATGCCCCCAATTTGATAATTTAGAGAGCTAAGTATTAATACTTACACTATTAAACATTGCGTAGTTTTTTTGTATCGTGGATTCATACTACTTCTACCGTCTTTTCTCCTTGTTAATCTTGCGTGGCAGAAGAAGTTGCAACAACTGACGGAAGATAGATGTATAATAAGAAAAGAAGTCTCGCTCAGTTTTCTAAAACCAGAATATCACGTGCCCAGCTTTCTTTGTGTCTATCTTCCTGCTTATCTCACTGCAGCCTAGCTAAACCGTTTATTTATGTTGTATGTTGAGGCTTTCCTAAAAACATTTTTTAGTTTTAATGTTCAAGGTACCAAATAGATGTTTTTATATTTGTTGTTCATACGGTAGAGACGATACAGAGTATACTATCTTAACGTATCGAATGACGATTAGTGGAATATTTTGTTAATGGTTTTACTTTTAAGTTATATTTTATATTATAGTTTAATTATGAAGAAGTAAGAATTGGAATATTAGATGATTTATTTAAGTACTTGTTGTAAGTTATTTTATAAATCAATAATTAATAACTTCAGCAAAGAGGTTGGTTACTAAATAAGGCGTCACCAGATCCACGGTAACAATATCTCTTTTCCAGTATTAAATATCATGCTATGAGGCAAATTAGAAGTTGTTATGAAACGATATTTAATTAAGTGTTAATAAATTAGACGAGAGGCAATTCTACAGAAGTAAAAGAGTGGGAGCAGAACTTGATAAGCATATATAGCAGGCTGTGTAAGAAATAGTGTTTTGATCGTGTTCCCCCCTTCCACATATACTGAAGGAAAGTGTTAGTTATGTGGCCATAGTAAGATATAGGGTTGGTATACGATGGGCGGTCATGCACGGACGTTGACTCATTCCACTCAAAAATTTGGGCCGTGGAGGAACGGCCATCCTGTCCACCATCTCGCTCTTACCATCGTTCATATGATTTCTGGAGTCTCATGCACGATCATATGATTGATCATGATCGACTCAGGTCCAAAGGCTACTTTGGACACCTATTAGGAGACATCGCGAGGTGCGTGGAGGAAGTTAATGACCAGATTCGCTGTTCCAGGGTTGATGTTTAGAGGAAAAATACGGAGACCAATTGTTAGATGCTCTCTTTTCAGTTTAGACATTTAGCATATATAGTAAACTCGTCAGATTCGAAATATTTAAAGTGTTTTGAATGTAATATGGCAGATTTTATCAGAAGTTTGTTAGGATGTATTTTGGTCATGGAGGCTAGTGAAAGATTTTTTCTCTAGTGAGTGAGAAAATTCCTAGCAGGTAATAGCTGCCCTGTCTCATTTGATGTATCAAAGTCGCTGCTATTTTGTCTCCGTTCGTAAGAAGTAGTATGCCTGCTCAAACTATTATTTCTACATCTTAAGGTCATATAGCAGAGTGTAATAGGGAGAACTGAGAATTTCTTCCATTCCGCTTACGCTACTGTCTCCATCTGTATATCGGACAGTGAAACAAGCAGCGATGATCGACACCATTGGATTATGAGGTGAGAGAAAGATTTGTAGCGAAGAAAGGTAATGAACCGTCTTGGCCTCATTCGCTTATCAACAGATTGCCAGGTTTCCCACGCTTCTTATCGGGTCAGAAACCGAATGCGGCTACAGAGTTCAAAACTAGTCAGTTCACGATGCTTATAGTTAGCTGATAGGATAGCGACGTTTAGTTACCAATCGGGCCCGTATTAAAGTGCCAGAAAAAAACGGGCGGTTCTTAGGGCAAGGGTGATAACTATTGTGACGAGAAAGTAATTTAAAATCTTAAGATATTTATAGTGTGATAGGTCGATTTTTACGATAGTGAGCGAATCCGGTGGTTGCTATTTATAGAGAGAACGTGACTTAGTGGATGAAACATCAGTGTCAATGTGTTCATGAATTGCTTCTTCTTTTACGAGAAAAGTAAGCAAAACCTTATTCGTGTTACTTTTATATAATATTAGTTGCTCACAGGTCGTGATGAATGCTGTAATGTTCTGCCTCTCCTCTTCCTCCCTATATCCTACATAAGGATTTATTTCTCAGTAGATTAGAAGATCTCATAACCTAGTTCAGATGGTTGTGTATCATTAATGATAATCCCGCGCGAAATAGAGGATCTCAGTATTTGGATGAGGAGAAGATAACAGTCTCGTGAGAAGTTGTAAATATTTTAATAAAAAAGGCGTGAAAATCTTCTGTTAGGAGAACAGTAGGTAGAAACACAAGGTTCTATTATATAGTAGATGGAAGATAAAGAGGTTTTAAGCCATAGAAATACATCGAAAGTTGAAGAGATTCGAGATATGTGATGAGAGCGTCGTTAAGAGAGTAGGTGTTACGATTAGGCAACATCTCACCCTTGAGACCGGAAATTTTTCTGATAATTATATAGTTGTGGTCATAAACGAGTTAATAGTGGTAATGTATTTTTCTAGCCAATGGAGTTCAGACATATAGAGCAAAAGTTGAGGGTTAGAGTTAGAGATGTGTTATTTCCACGTTTTACAGTCTAGAATTAAGCCACGTGATGTTAAGTAAAGTCGGATAGTAAGCCGCGCCTGTAGCATATAATCTGACATCTTATCCATGCCATTTTACCAGCAAACTCACAATTAAAACAAACAATACAGAGCTAAAAACAATCATTTTACGTGATAATCAGCTAGTTTAATAATTTTATGCTCATGAACGCTGAAGAATGGTAGATTGTTTAATATAGAAAATTGAATCTACACTCTCCTATGATTACTGTTAACTACTTGTATTAATGTTTTTCCATATTTTACTAGCTATATTTTATTATAATTATATTAATACTTTTCAGCGTATACATCCACAATTTCAACCATAGAATTACTGTTTTTTAATTCTACCCAATCATTACCTATTTGTGTATCCTATAATTATTTTTTTATGAAATTGTATATTATACTAATTTATCTTACTCAAGGATTCGAATCGATTTATATTTTTCTGAATTTTTTCTTGTTTCTGATTAACGTGCTCCTTTTTAATGGTGTTCCCATTTCATAATGTTCTTTAGGAAGATAGTATATATTTTATCGTCTTTCTGATAGGAATTTTCCTTGTCTTATCTAATCTCACTTTAAAATTATTCTATGCGACTCTTATCCTACAGGCTTCGTACCTTTCTGTACTGGTCATCAGAAATCTATGCAACCCTTACATAATCATTGCACGATTATAATTCGCCTATTGTATCTTTAAATTTTACAAGTTGACTTTTCTGGCTTCGTTGTTATATGTGGTTTTATACATTACATGTTCTAAAGGAGTTGACATTAATGAATAGTTCTATGTACAAGTCGTGCTTTTTATCAAGTAATAGAACTAAAGTTCCGTCCAATGATATGTTCAAAATTAATAATAAAAGTATTTTCACTCTTAATGAATTTGTATATCGGATGCTCATTAACTGTTTCTTGATCGTACGCTGATACTACTTTCTACAATAGTAATCCGCGTATTAACGGTAGAAACAGTTGTATCTAATAATCCTACTTAATCGTATTACATAATTTAATTAATCTTGACATATTCTCTCTCCAAGAAAATTACCGCTTCCTCTTTTACAGTTTCGTTTCCTTGACTAGTTGATATTCTTTATTTACTTCACATCCCTATATAATTTCACGTTGACCGCATCAGCTTACTGTTTTCTGAATGGGTTATTACTTTTTGTCTTTATACGCTTCACCATTAAGTGGATCTAGATGTAAACTTCGATGTTGAGATAAGGAGAGTACATGTATGTTTGGTTGTCGGCCGATCGTATTTATTAAAGCTATGGTAGTTGAATTCATTTATCAGTTACAATCCTGAACTTGCTATACAAACCATCTATCGAAGTATTTGGTGGAGCGGGCTATGGGTTTTTCCTTGTTCAGTTGGAGAAATTTTCTGTAATTCGAACGTGGTTTATGAAGTAGATTGGTAGAATAACGCAATACCTCTAAATGTAGTTCGTTTTCAGTTACTTCGTTTGTCTATGATCCATTGAAATTTTGATCGCGAATCTATATCTTGAATTCACCAGAAACTTTATTAGTTATTCTTTTAAGGTTTCCAAAAGACATTTTTTGATTTTGTTTAAGCAGCCAGTAAAGTGTTTAGATTGTACAACAGGAGAGACGACGAGAACCGTTGAATGAGATTAGTAAAGTTGTGAAGGTGCTTTTAGGAGGAGATTTTGTAGTAAGTTGTCAGTTTTTAAAAGAAATTTAAATTTTAACAAAGGTTGATAAGCACCCCACCCGTGAAATTTCACTATCCTATTTATCGCAGAGAACATTGAATTGGAAGATTATATAAGCCGTAAGATCATGGCAAAATTTTCTAGATTAGTACAAAGAGGGTTAAGGCAGATTGAATAAGCTAGTATTTTAGAGAATGTGTTGTGCACGTCGTGCCGGCCCTTCTACAACACTGAGGGAAAGTGTTGTGTTTTGATGCCATAGAGTAATATACTTGTTTCGAGGGTCAAAGCGGTAGTCAGCTACTTGTAGGGCACATTCCCTCAAAATGGTTGGGGAGTGGTAACGCATCTCTGGGTCACACCAGCTCTTTACTACCTAACGTATCATAGATTGCAGGAGTCCCATGCACGCCGATCAAATGTAATCACAGGCAAAGGCAAGTAGGACACCTATAGAGAAGAAAGAAGATTTAGGGTGAGAATCCAGAATTCCAGTGGTTTTGTTAGAGGAACATAGGAGACCAATGAGATTGGCCTTTTTGCCAGTTGGAGAATTGGCAACAGAACCGTCAGATCGAATAAAAGAGGAAAGGCTAGATTACAGAAAGTTGATAGAGATTGTTTTTGGCAAGCAAGGCATAGAAGATTTTTCAGTAAGAGAAACCTAGGAGGTTAGGCGCCCTTCTTTGTATTGAAGCTGTCGTTTCGATGCGAAGAGTATCACCTAGCGAAGCGATTTTCATCACCACCTGCAATGGGAAAATGTGAAGAGAGGAAGAGTCGATAAGCTCTGCAGACTTTTTGCATTCCCGATATCTGCACTGTCTCTAGCATCTGATAGGTATCAAATGAAATACCAGCACGGATCGAACACTGGATTAAATTGTAGGTTGAAGAGAGAGAGTGAGTCGAGGGAAGAAGTGAACATGCTCTATAGCCACCTATCAGCACAAGATTGCCAGTTCTCAATCAGCTGCTATATGCTGGCAGATACCGAATGTGCGTCTCGATTCAATGACACAGTCCTTCCGATAATAGTCACAGTGAGAACAGACGTATAGTCAACGCCAATCGGCCACGATGGATATTATAAAAGTGCCGAGAAACAACAGCAGTTTGCTTTAATTGCGGGCAGGATGGAACTGTTGGAAGAAGACAAGTATTAATCCAATAAATCCAAAGATAAGTCATATCGAATCCTACAAAAGTAGGAGCTAAGGTGGGCGTAGTGCATAATGCTTATTATACGAGAAGCAAGACTAGTGGTGAACACATAGGTCAGTGTGTATCGAAGAATTTTTTGAGTTAGAGGACTCGATTTGGATAGTTGGTGCGGTGTTGTTCTTTAACGGATTAGTTTAAATCCAGGTTCTGTGTAGAGGAGAATTGCTTTTCCTCCTGGCCTCCTCCCCAGCTAAATCAGTATGAGAGGACCCAGACCAATTCAGGGTTGTGTACATTGAACAGTCCCCCAAACGAGGACAAATCATGTTCATATTGGAGTAAAACTTAGAGCAATATAATGATCGTTTACTTCAGAGTACTCAGTAGAAAGACAGTTGTAGAATATTTCAAATAAATGGTCTGTAAAAATACTGTTTTCTGTTATATGACGTAATTAGTAGCATAAACTACATAAGATGCCGTGTGTGGTGTTGGGTGTTTT
>JABUQX010024598.1:25000-40000 GCA_015478945.1 Trachelipus rathkii | reverse complement strand
AGAAATCAATTACCCGCCTATCATTCACATTTTCTCCCTTCACAACAAATTTACTTGTTATACCATCCTTTTTTGATCACCTATCCAACCATTTAGCACCAAAAATAATCAATCTAAAGCTCCTACTCACACTATCCAAATCATCATTCAGATTATCCCAGAAAGTCGCACTCTCCTCGGACCTTATGAGTTTCATGGCGCATATGATTTTTTTTTTAATTTTTTCATATATTGTTGGTATATGATACTAGCAATTAATTAAGATGCTGATGAGAAAGGTACGAAATTTGAGAATATTAAAAATTTAATAATAAAATATGTAAAAACGTTCATTTTGCATGAGAAAGATAACGGGATTTTAGTGCTAATACGTGATAGAATTTAAGGTAACAAATAATGTTTGTTGGTAAAATACGTTCCGTATTTTTTTTCATATATAGATTCTGTGTATACATAACAAAACATATCATAACCTGAACTTAGAGGGCAGTAAACTGCAACCTAACCTATATGGATCGACGATGCAGTAAAACTCAACCTAACCTATATGGATCGACTATGCAGTAAATTTCGACCTAACTTACATGGATCTACTTTGCCGTAACAGATTTTCTCTTGTTTTCAGGTAAGATTTTTGCTCTACAGAAAATAACCAGAGATGTCGCTCTATCCCGGGTTCGGCAAAACGTACGATGGGTAAAAAAGTACGATATTATTAAATAATTCCTTTTTTTTTTGCATTGATAATTTTTTTATTCTGCTCATCATCACTCAATTCGTAGTAAGAAAATTTTCCAATATAATAATTATTATTATTATTATTATTATTATTATTATTATTATTATTATTATTATTATTATTATTATTATTATTATTATTTTTATTATTATTATTATTATTATTATTATACCACCATTGTTGTTCTCCTTGCTATTGTTTCAATTAAATCCATCTTCCTTTACAGCAGCATAAATATTAAAGACCTCCTCCTCATTCCATAAGTCTTACGAGACATTTTTCTTCCTTCAAACTTGGGGTTCGTTCTTCCTTTCCAACGTCATTGTTTTTGCAAACAAAAACTTTAAAAAAAAAAACTTTATATATTTATCTTCCTCGTCATTTATATTCGGAAAGCATTGTACAAAATCTTGCATAGTTGAGGGGGGAAAAAACCTCGGATGGTTTCCGTACTTTGAAAGTTTTTTCCCCCCTTTTTAAAATAGGTATTCAAAACCTGGCACGTCATTGAAAATATTTTCAAAGTTTTTAGAAAGTAAACTTCCAAAACTTCCAGAAGTATTTCGTTTTCAATTTCTGTTCTTGATAGTAAACAGTTGGTTGTCAAATGAATAAAGTTGCGATTATAAATATGGCAACTTGCATTGTTTACTTTGTAAAATAGGTTTATAAAATTGATTAGAATTTAGGCATGTGTGCGTATGATACAAATATTATTATAATATAAAATCAACATAAGTTATATATATATATATATATATATATATATATATAAATATATATAATATATATATATATATATATATATATATATATATATATATATATATATATATATATATAATATATACTTTTGTACTTTGTGTATTTTTTATTATCTGTCTTAAATGAGATTTTTTTTTTATTTTCAAAATTATTTTATCTTGTAGTTAAATTATTTGCTCATTAGGTATTTATTGAGTTAAATAAAAACAAACTAAACAATACCATATGGTAGATGCAGCAAGGTTGCCGTACATGCATGGCAGACCGCTCTTCAAATGCGTGGACCGCGAGCGGTGACATGTAACTTTGAGCTTCCTCCGCGCTGATCGCCGGAAGTAAGTTGTATATATATATATATATATATATATATATATATATATATATATATATATATATATATATATATATATATATATATATATATATATATATATATATATATATATATATATATATATATATATACCGTATATATATATATATATATATATATATATATATATATATATAAATATATATATATATATATATTATATATATATATATATATATATATATATATATATATATATATATATATATATATATAATGTAAACTATAACTATAGATTAAACTTTTTCACCTCAACATAAAATATTTATTTTTTTTGAGAAAATTCGTAAAAAATTTCTCAAATCAAATAACCTAAAAACCCATTTTTTTCTCTTTATAATCCACTTAGGAACATTGTCAATATATATATATATATATATATATATATATATATATATATATATATATATATCGATATCTATTAAAAATATATATATATATATATAATAATAGCATAATATATATATATATATACTCCTCTGTGTATATATATAAATGTTATTGTGAGAGTTGCAATACTAATATCTGCGTGTCGTAGAGAGGAGAGAGAGGAGAGAGAGGGGGGGAGAAGAGAGAGAGTAGAGAGAGAGGAGAGAGGAGAGAGAGGAGAAGAGAATCATATATTTAATTCTGAATTTTAATATCATTCCTGATAAGAATTCACGGTGGCTCAGTGGATTAAAGCGAGTCTCTTTTCTCGCTTAAGGATCAAAGTTTTCCCAGCGAGGTTTCGAATCTTGGTCCGGCTACCTGAAAGGACACAAATATTGCCGTCCGTAAGAGATTTTCTGTAATATTTAATCACCGTTTACGGAATAGTGAATTACAATAATCTCAATACCCACACATCACTAAAAACATAGCCAACACATTAAACAGAACAATCAATTATAACAAACTTCTCTCTCTCTCTCTCTCTCTCTCTCTCTCTCTCTCTCTCTCTCTCTCTCTCTCTCTCTCTCTCTCTCTCTCTCTCTCTCTCTCTCTCTCTCTCTTAGCATCTGGATTCGAAACCACGTTCAAGGTGGCTAGAACTTCCAAATGTGTCGAGCTTAAAGCAAAGCTTGCTATCAAGCCTAGATAACACTGGACGACAGAAATTTTGTTAAAAGATATATATATATATATATATATATATATATATATATATATATATATATATATATATATATATATATATATATATATATATATAATATACTGTATATTTCTACTTATTTATATCTATGTATATAAGAATTCTTGGTAATGCAAGAACTAATATATATTATATATATATATATAATATATATATATATATATATATATATATATATATATATATATATATATATATATATATATATATATATATATAACATAACATAATGATATATATATGTATTCACAAATATATATATATATATTAACATATATATATATGCCTACAACACTCAGGAAAAAATTTAGTAATTTTAATGAAACTTACATCAGTACGAATTCAATATCCCCATTCAAAACTAGGCTCAATTTTATTAAGCACTAAAAGCAGTAATAAATTAATATTTAGTAATAATGAAAACGTATTACTAACTCCAACTCTACACAGAAACATTCTCACTAATAACATGAAAATAAAACTACTGGTCTGCCGAGGCAAAGGAGTCTGACTCAAGCGAGTATGGCATACTCTCGTTGGAAGAATGAGTCAATGATCCTATATGAAATTATGAAATAAATAAGTCGGTATAAGAGACGATCAAATTATTATAAAATTAATTAATTAGTTAATATTATTGTTATATTATTAATAATATTTTTATTATTTCTTGCTAATGTAATTTAAATTTGGGATTCTTTAAAAAATGACTGCTAATTGAGTCGGTCGGCAAATAATGAAGTTGCCTATCCATATAGGAAAAGGAACTATTTTTTTGACTCAGAGAAATAAGAGTTGCCACCAATCGCTAATATTAAAAAATTGAATCGAGTAGAAATTGATGCCAGGTGTATCAGTGAGCCTATAGAACAGATACACACACACACACACACACACACACACACACACACACATATATATATATATATATATATATATATATATATATATATATATATATATATATATATATATATATATATATATATATATATATATATATATATAACATATATATATATATATACTATTGTTTAATATTTTTGGGTTCACTAAGGCAAGTAGGCTGCCTACTCTATTACTACTATATATATATATATACGTTAAAATTGTTTAATTTCACATACAGATCAGATACCTTAATTAAAATGCCACGAAATTGTAAAAATGATTCAAACAAATTTTGTTACATTTGTGGTGAGGTAACGTTGAAGTCCCAAATGAGGAATATTACTCCCTTAATAAAAAAAACATATAAACTTTATTTTGAAATTAAGCTTGGTGATCAAGATAAATCTTGGGCACCTCATATTTGCTGTGCATTCTTGTGTAACATTACTTAGTGGTTGGCTTAACGGACAGTCCAGACATATGCCATTTGCAATTCCAATGGTATGGAGGGAACCAAAGGATCACGCAATGGACTGTTATTTTGCATTACAAAAATTGCTGGAATAACAATCAAGACCGAGAAGACCATTAAATATCCAAACCTACCTTCGGCTATTAGGCTATTATCCCTACGCCACCTGAAAATGTGAATCTCCTGTCAGAAAACTCCGACGAAGAAGATTTACAATTACGTCCAGAAAATGACGACTTTGAAGACCTTGATTATGATGGAATGTCAACAGAACATCATAGAATTAATCAGCATGAACTCAATGATCTAGTTCGCGATCTATCATTGTCAAAGAAACAGGCAGAACTATTGGCATCTAGATTAAAGGGTTGGAATCTCCTTGAAAAGGGAACTACAATTTCCTCTTATCGGCGACGCGAAGAAGAATTCCGACGCTTTTTCTCGGTAGACGGCAATTTAGTGTATTGTACTGATGTTGATTCATTAATGAGAGAATTAGGAGACTGTCATGATCCTAAGGAATGGAGATTATTGTTTATAGATTCTTCTAAACTCAGTTTAAAAGCAGTGCTTCTTCATAATGGAAATGTGAAACCTTCGACTCCTATTGCTCTATGGAGCCCATAGAAGAGACCTACGAGCAACTTGAAAATTTTGTTATCAGTGATACAGGCAACAAAAGTTATCTTTTGTTAGGTCTCAACAGGATATACTAAGGTGCATTTGTTTATGCGAGTTAAGGATAGCAGAGATCATAAAAATCATTTTTGTCAAGCAATGGCCTAAGAAATCTAATACCTGGAAATAAAAATGTAATTTTTCAACCACTTGTGAAACCTGAACTCGTATATCTTCCTTCTTTGCACATCAAACTCGGGTTAATGAAAAATTTTGTAAAAGCGATGGATAAAAGTGGTCTAGGGTTCCTATACGTAAATAAGAAATTCCCTAGGATCAGTGAGGCTAAAATTAAAGAGGGTATATTTGTAGGCCCACAAATAAGGGAGCTAATGAAGGACCATCACTTTGATGAAAGCTTGAATAATATTGAAAAACCTGCATGGAGATCCTTTAAAAAGATCATAACTGGGTTTCTAGGCAATATTAAGGCCGACAACTATGAAGAACTAGTTTCCGAACTCCTTCGAAATTATAAAGCAATGGGATGTAACATGTTCCTAAAAATACATTTCCTTCATTCACACTTGGACTTTTTTCCTAACTGCAATCTAGGCGCTATAAGCAATGAGCATGGTGAGCGATTCCACCAAGATATTTCAACTATCGAAAAACATTATCAGGGAAATTGGAATCCAAATATGCTTGCAGACTATTGTTGGGGACTTAGAAGGGATGTTCCTCAAGCAAACTACAGTAGAAAATCTTCAAAATCTACATTTTAAATAGTAAATTAACTAAAGCTTATCATTTTATAACAATATTAAATTTTTAATTTCGTATTACAAATAAAACCCTTCCCGTTACAACAAAATGGTATGCAAATTCGGAATCAGCGCACAAAACTCCATAAGAAACACCCATTTTTACTCATTTAACAGACAAAAAGTCAAATTTTGTCGTCCAGTGTAATCAGAGTACTCTAGTCCACTTGGTTAGGAAAATACATATAATTCAATTTCCCCTGTCCAAGAACCTGCTGTGGTAGTTAATGAATCCCCTAATTCATGGGATAGAGGTTCAGTAACTACAAATTAATAATATACAGTATATTATTAAATTATACATTAAATATTTTGTCTTTTGAATCTTTCTTTATAAAAAATTAAAATGTCACTTCAAAAAAATATTAAAAATTAGTTCTTAAAAGCAGTTAAGTACGGTAAATAAATTTAAAGATCGCTTCTGTGATCCTTTTGTATTCTTAATGGCTTGATTCAATATGAAAAGTCTTTCAAACGAAATTTCTTCTTCTTCTTCTTCTTCTTCTTCTTCTTCTTCTTCTTCTTCTTCTCTTTAAAGTCATTATTCGTCGTCTTTACATTAATTCTTTTTACTTTAGTCTCATTTTTTTTTTTTTTTTTTGTGGAAACTTTTGAAAATATCTAAGGCTTTGTGACGCACAATTTCATCACATTCTTTAATATTTTCTTTAAAATATTTTCGTTATGCATCCTTTATATATATATATATATATATATATATATACCGGTATATATATATATATATATATATATATAGATAGATGATAATATATATATATATATATATATATATATATATATATATATATATATATATATATATATATATATATATATATATATATATATATATATATATATAATATATATATATATATATGGACAAAGTTACTTAACGTCCACACGGTACGGAAGGTCGGATCAAAAAAAAATTTACGCAGGTAACCTCTATTATACATAAATATGTTCTAGGGGCAAAATGAATTTTTTTTTTTTTTTTCTTACTATGTTCTAGGGGTGAAATGAGGTTAGGTTAGGTTAGGTCACCCCTAGGAAAATTTTTTTTTTTCATCTCTCGTATAAAAAAAGGTTTAGTTACACTTCAAAATTCGTTTTCTTTCATTTTCTTTAACGCTTGACCGTTCGACATATTAATTTTCAATACATTTTATACAATTATGAATGTCGCGCAAGAAACTAGATCCAAAAACAAGCAATAAAATTTTTTTAATTCCTTTAAATACTTTTCATTTCGCCCCTAAAAATGTTTAATTTTAATTAAACTTTAGTTTTATATACATTAAATTTAGTAATTCACAGTACTACCGTGTTAGTTTTATTAACATATATATATATATATATATATATATATATATATATATATATATATATATATATATATATATATATATATATATATATATATATATATATATATACTACTATATATATTATCTTTACTACTATATATATATATTCTAAGAGTGGATAGACATATAAAATGCATTATATGAACCTAAATAATTGGAATAAAGTTTAAAACAATAGATAGGAATGGTATTATAAGAAGAATGGATGTTTGACACAGTCGGAACATAAGAAGACTCTTCTCACAGTTCTAGGGCGACAGGGCTAGCAACCCGGCCCTTTGCTTTTTTGCTTGAAGAACTCCTGGACCAGCATCGGAAACTTTTGCACCTGGAAACACGATCTTCAGGTGAGCTCTGGGAAAACGATTTTAGAGGTCAAATGGAAGAAGATGCTAGTTCCACTGAAAGGGTGAAAGCCCTACCTGAGTATATAACTCAAGGACTAGCATCGAAAACCATTGGGCCGAGAAAGAGTTTTCTAGAATGCTCCAGGATCAAGAGTTTCGAGGCCAAAGGAAAGAAGATGCTGGCCCAACTGACAGGGCGAAAGTCCTACCTGGGAGATGGTGTAGAATGTAGAATTTATATTAGGCTAAAGTTTGTGAAGTTTCAGAAAGACGATTTTGTGAACTTTTTATTATTTATCTTAAATGATTTTTTCATTTTTAAAATTATTTTATTTTGTTTATTAACTATTTAAATTATTTTTTCACTACGTATTTACGGAGTTACAGTAATGTTGTTTAATGATATAATTGACGTTTGTGCTGACGAAAATTTATTATTAGCTTTCCTACAATTTTATGGATTAGTTTCTAGTGCTAAGAAATGTGAAATTTGTAATTTAGAATGTTATATTGATTCTACTAACAAAATAGAAGGACCATTAGCAAAAGTTAGTATAAAAACTGAAAAAAAAATTAAATGAACTAAACCTAACCTAACAATAAATTCTATTTCCACGTAAAATCATAAATTCCGAAATATGGAACAAATAATGGCAATATGCATTTTTATTTAACTTCATATTGGTGGATGCAAAAAAATAATGGATCTGAATGTTTTAAAAAATTTATAGAAGCAATAAAAAATAATTATTATAATTAAAACTCTCTCTCTCTCTCTCTCTCTCTCTCTCTCTCTCTCTCTCTCTCTCTCTCTCTCTCTCTCTCTCTCTCTCTCTCTCTCTCTCTCTCTCTCTATATATATATATATATATATATATATATATATATATATATATATATATATATATATATATATATATATATATATATATATATATATATATGCTATATATATATATATATATATATATATAATATAATTATTTTTTCATTCCTGAACACCCCGTCTTTAGGGTCGCCATACCGCATCCAGATACCCTACCTCCACAACCTATCTAGTCCATAGATCATCCAGGACTGAAATGTTCCAGGACTGAAAATGTCTAACTAAGGGGACTAGCCCAAATGCTCGACAGGAAAAATGGTCGACAAGTCAAATGTTTGACACATCAAAAAAATTCCTTTACAGCCCGCCGCAGGCGTTAGGTTAGGTTATGTTAGGTTAGGTTTTGTTGGATTAGGTTAGGTCAGGTTGGGCTAAGTTAGGTTAAGTTAGGTTAGGTTAGGTTTTGTTGGATTAGGTTAGGTAAGGTTGGGCTAAGTTAGGTTAAGTTAGGTTAGGTCAGGTTGGGCTAAGTTAGGTTTAGTTAGGTTAGGTTAGGTTAGGTTGGATTCGTTAGAGAAACTCTAAATAACCAGATTTTTCTTTCTACAAATGTCGACCGTTTGCTACTACTAGCCTCCTAACTAAATGTGTGTTTTCAACTTTTATCTGCTGAAATGCATATGAATTAAGTTTAATTTTGATTTTTGACGAATATTAAAACTAATTAATCGCCTTACAAAACTCATTATTTCTAATATTTATCGTAGGTTTTACGTCTTATTAACACATAGAGGACTATATCATCAGGAAACCTAAAGATTGTTTTTGCATTCATAGTTTATATTTCCTGCTTTCAATTTAGCACTTTATATATTTCTTCCTGTGCTGCTGTAGATAGTCTGATGTAGGGTTGGCCAGCGCACCGGGTGCGGTGCTGTGAGCTGCGGTTCGCTCTCGGTGCGGTGTGGTGCGGTGCGCATTGCAAAAGGGACGGTGTGGTGCGGTGCGCATTGCAAAATAGACGGGGTATTGTGGTGCGCATTGCAAAAGGGACGGTGTGGTGCGGTGCGCATTGCAATATAGACGGGGTAGTGCGGTGCGCATTACAAAAGGGACGGGGTAGAGCGGTACGCATTGCAAAAGAGACGGGATGGTGCGGAGCGGTGTGGTAAAATCTGGTTCTCTGCCAACCCTAGTCTGATGAAATCACTTTTTCTTCACAACCCTTTTCAATTTTTACTGTATTGATTTCTGTGTGAAACTATTCTTATAATTTTTTTACTGACATAAATCCATTCACAGGCAAAGATTTAATTTTAGAATAAACATTTGTCCAGAACTTTCACCTGTGTTGTTATTTATTCCTTGTTGTTGTTTTGTATAACAAACAAACAACGCAAAGAAGCAACTGGAATTATCTGTACTCATCCAATTGTTATTGAAATACCTCTATATATGTATTTGTACTATATCCAGTGAAACTTCGCCTCTTCATGCGTTTGATAGTAACTATTAGAGGTGTAGCGGATAACCGCATCCGCATCCGCATATGCGGATATCCGCATCATTTTTCACCATCCGCATCCGCAACCGCATCCGCATTAATTTTTTGCGGATAGCGGATAGTATTCATCTATGAATTATGAGAAGCGTGTGTGCACTATTTATATATATATATATATATATATATATATATATATATATATATACTATTTATATATATATATATATATATATATATATATATATATATATATATATATATATATATATATATATATATATATATATATATATATATATATATATATATATATATATATATATATATATATATATATTAAAGCAAGGGACTTTCAAGGATGACAGAAGCACTCATGCTGAAGATAGATAATAGAGTTCAAACTCTGCAAAACGATGACGTATGTACAATTGAAACTTTTCTAAATCCTAGATACAAAACATAATTTCTTGAACCACGTGTTTTACAGAGGGTTAAAAATAATTTAGGATGCCTATGTGGTGAAATGCTGCTAAAGTCAGAAATATCACCACCCAATAAAAAGCAAGACACACAAACAGACAGTCAATTAACCTCTGTTAGCGATCATTGCTGAATCCATGAACGTTAGTAGTAGCAATGACATATCCCAAGGAATTAGGGGGCGCGGCGCCCCCTTGTACTCAGCGTCTTTCGTGAGCGTTTTTTCGGGTTCCCCCAAGGGTGGGCTATCTTTTGGTGTACATTTCATGTACGCCGTTTTACCCTGTGGGGTCGCTGCCCCCGGGGAGCTATATTTCCATGTAGGTGCGTGAGCACATACACACACACGAGCTACTAACCCATGTGCGCGGCGTAGCCGCGCACATTGCTTACTTACTTACACGAGCTACTTACTTACACGAGCTACTTACTTTCATGAGCTACTTACTTACATGAGCTACTTAGAACACCCCTACCCCCTTTGCTCGCGTTAAGTACACTTGGAAGTGTATTAAGTACACTTGGAAGTGGATTAAGTACCCGTACTTAATGTTTCCGGGGTTCCCGCGCATTCCCGGTGTCCCCTTGCGGGGGACCGCGCCCGTTGCCTCATCCGCCCGCCTCGAGAGCCCGCGTGCCTAGCTCGAATACTCCGTGACGTGTGACGTGCGACGTCACACACTCGCTCGCGCGCCTTCATACAAAAATTTCATATCTGGGATACGATTGAGTGTTTTGTCGGCTCCAAGATACGAACTCTCTATCGCCGAGTTAAGACTTCGCATCTTAAGCCACTGTGCTAAGGCTCAGTGAAATGATATAGGATTTAATTTTGTAGTCATTCTTCAGAGGGAGGTCGCATGATAATAATAATAATGTTGAAGATATATGAGAGGGTTTCGCGTAATAATAATAATAATAATAATAATAATAATAATAATAATAATAATAATAATAATAATAATAATAATAATAATAATAATAATAATAATAATAATAATAATAATATATAATAATATTCATAGAATATAATATAATAATATATACCCGAGTCCGTGAATTCCCTATAAAAAAAATAATAATAATAATAATATATATATATATATATATATATATATATATATATATATATATATATATATATATATATATATATATATATATATATATATATATATATATATATAATAATAATAATATATAACCCTTAAAAGAGCCTAAATATAATGTTAATATATTCGCCATTTTTGATTTTACTTAAACGAATTAAAGTAAGGATATATATATATATATATATATATATATATATATATATATATATATATATATATATATAAATAATAATAATAATAATAATAATAATAATAATAATAATAATAATAGTTTTAACGTGCTAACTTCGAGAAATATTTTACTGCATTCTGACAAATTTTTATGAAATATGGCCTCAATACGTTTATTATTATTATTATTATTATTATTATTATTATTATTATTATTATTATTATTATTATTATTATTATTAATATATTATTATTATTATTATTATTATTATTATTATTATTATTATTATTATTATTATTATTATTATTATTATTATTATTATTATTATTATTGTTATTATTATTATTATTAATATTATTTAGAAATTCTTTATCAACTTTTGTTTAATATAAGTTGTGCTTTTAGCTTCCTATTCACGAAATGTTTTCTTCTAATTTTCATTTAATTTTCTTAAAAATATTCTAGAAAATAATTTACAAAGAAAGTCTTCAGAGTTTCGATTCCATAAAAACGGGAAAATACGAACAATATCTCTGAAAGCATTAACTATAATTTTAAAATTTCAGACGCCAAAAGACTTCGATAGAGGAAAAATTCGAGGATACGATTGAGTGTCTGTTGGGACGAGATACGAGCCAGCGTCCATTGTGCTAACGAACCATTACATGAGATAGGATTTGATTTTGAAGTATTTTTACGCATCTAATAATAATAATAATAATAATAATAATAATAATAATAATAATAATAATAATAATAATAATAATAATAATAATAATAATAATAATAATAATAATAATAATAATAATAATAATAATAATAATAATAATAATATATATAATATATATATATAATATATATATATATATATATATATATATATATATATATATATATATAATATAATAATATATATATATATATATTATATATATAATAAATATATATATATATATTATATATATATATTATTATATATTATATATATATAACTTTCTGTATTTTAAAAAAAGAAAGGAAAAAAAAAATATATATATATATATATATATATATATATATATATATATAAGAAGACGACCTACTTTCATGAAAGTAGCTACGTTACTTTCAACGTTTATTAGATGCTGACCCACGTGTAAGGCGTTAACCCCTCACTATGAGCTACTGGTGCATGAACGTTATTTTACCGTCATACAACCCGTGGGACCTTAGATACTTTCGACTGTATTTATAGTACACGTAAGCTGAGCTCAGCGTTCATCACTCAGCTGCGTTCATATATTATATTTATATATACATATAATATTATATTATAATATATTATATATAATATTTATATATATATACTATGATATATACTACTATATATATATTTACTAAATATATAGATATTATAGTATAAAATACATTTAACCCTATATAAGTATAATATATATAGTTATTATATATATATATATAATATATAGATATACTATATATATTATAATATATATATAAATTATATATATAAACTTTTCTCGTATTCGGGTACATGTCCCCCCTTTCCATACCAACGATTCGAACACACGAATTTGTCTTTAAACTTATAACACGTTATTGTGATAACGAATCTAAGCCTTTGAAAACGCTTTCATCCTTAAGATATATTTATCGTTTTAAGCTACGGATAATATTGTGGCAGTAGAAAACACATTTTTAGTGACCCTAATTACTTAAAGCCGTTGGGATAATAATCCCCCCTGCGAGGGTCCATCATAGCCCCTCTCACCGAGTCCTTGCTTTACATCTCTTTATAGGTTTAGTATCGTTTTGAGTCACCCATTTTTCATGAAAGAAAAGAATAAACTGAGTAGAAACAGTAAATAAAATTCAACGTTGACTTACCTAAAACATCCGAATACAGAACTAGAAGAAAAAGAATGCTTACGGTATTACATCAAACATTAAGCTAGGAATTGTTCAGCCGGGCGTATAACATTTGTTAGCGATCAGTAGTAAAGTGATAGTAAATCCGGTTGCAGACTGTAGTAGCTGTAACAGTTGGCTAGTAGTAGTAGTTAGTTAGCAGTCAAATAGGTCAGTAGTAGCTAGTAGTAGTAGTAGTAGCAGTAGAAACCATTATTACTATTTAAATATTATATCACCCCTACTCTATGGTTCAACGTGATGTCATTTTTATATTTTCACTAAGCTTTTAAATTACTGGAGTTTAAATAAGGTAACATGTACCATAAAAGTTTTCCAATTTGAAGAAAACTAGCTTAAACAAGGTTATTCGTTAAACTTACAGTGGAATGTCATCCTCGCCTGTGATTGGATCATTTCTTTCCAATCACAGCCATAAGCTTTATCGTATTATGCTTGTATTATCTTTAAACTTATTTAAAAGATCATAAGTATTTAGTCTTTCGCTGTGTTATAAGGTCGTGCTCTCTCTACGTACATCATGCATGATCCATCTTAACACATATACCACCATACAAGATATTATTCAAGGGGTAATCAAGATCAATGGAAGCGATGTTTCGTTCATATATTAAAGAAATTCTAATGGCGTTGAATATTTCACAGGATTTCATCACTCGACATATTCTACAGGCAAGTGTGTCTTTATGAGTGTTGAAGAATTACTTAGTATATGTAAACACGCTGAAGATTGGTCTATGAAGGTTTTAAACCAGCCCTAAAACAGTAATTAGTAGAAGCGATGGTAAGCAGCTCACCTTTCCCAAAGCTTATAAATTCACAAAATACTCAAATACGTACAGTATGGAAATTCAGAATTATGGTGGATGGTGTAGTGAAACGGTGTGTGATATGAATCCTACATGACTTACTGGAGATTCTGATATTTGAGATGGGCCTTACCGCAGATAAAATTTATCTGTCAGAGGGCTCGTAAGAAAATATATATTGCATTTTTGAGAAAACGGAAATTTCTGGACTACATTAATGTCACTGTAGCGTTATATGCTGTTAATCTGGATATAATTATATTGCATCTAAAAAATGCTTTAACAGACGAAATCAATAAAACTATTAATTAAGCTAGTTCTGGACTTCTAGGGATGTGCAAAAAATTTTATTTAGCATCGTTTAAGAAAAACAGTTGAGCGCGGATATCTATTAATACCCCATCGATAGATCCAGGGCTTCTAACAGATATCAAGTTATCGCTAGAGACACTTGTTGAACTACATAGTTGTATAGGGATGCGTGTTGAGACAACTGAAAAAAAATAATTTGGGGGACAACAATATAAACGATGGTATATTCCGCGAATATTTGGGAGGCGTTTAAATCTTGAAAGTCCTCATAGAATGGTAGACATATAGTGCGTATAAGAAATCTGAATATTATATACTTATA
>JABUQX010024598.1:17500-20000 GCA_015478945.1 Trachelipus rathkii | reverse complement strand
GGAATTGGCCACAGCGAATTGAATTCAGTGTTGGATGAAACAATATCAAATGGGAGCCTCTGTTGGACCCCCTGAATATATTGTTTCCTCCATTACACATAAAATTAGACCTCATGAAACAGTTTGTCACAGCTCTAGATAAGGAGTCTTCACCCTTCAACTACCTGCAAGACTTCTTCCCTAGTCTGACTCAAAGGTCAAAGCCGGTGTCTTTGTCGGACCACAAATAAAAAAGATCATAAAGTACAAGGAATTCCCGAAGAAGCTGACTAGGACAGAAAAAGCAGTTTGGAACAGCTTGGTTGCAGTGGTTCGTGGCTTCCTTGGGAATCACAAGACAGATAACTACGAGAAGCTTGTTGAGACCTTGGTCAGAAACTACGTCAAAATGGGCTGCAGGATGTCCCTCAAAGTCCATATCTTTGATGCAGGAAATTACAGTTTTTGCCCAAAGACAAAAAATGTGTTATATAGTGAATTATTGTATATAGTCGCCAATCGATATAATATATCTATCCCCATCATTGAAATAGCAGTTGAAATCTTGTGTCAAAATTGTCATAAAATAAATTTTTTCAGTGGAAAACATTTAAAATTGATTTCATTCCCTTTTTGCAAAATACATTGGTAATTGTGTAGACTGTAGATAATGAAATATAGTTTTTAATATTACTTATGTTACAAATCTATATTACCGATTTTACTATTAATATAGAGAAAAACTTTAATAGTGTTAAAAATATAAAGCGATTTCAGGTCAGCATCCCGAAAAGGCAAGGCATGTAACTATAACTATAACAGCTAAACGAAAATAAATATCATTTTATTAATCAGGAGACATTTTTACCCCGGAAATTAAAAAAAAAATATATAAAAAATAACGCTTTTTAAAAAATTAAAATTATTAAAAATGTTGAAAAAATTACAGTTTTTTGAGATTTTGAAGATGCCGCTTACTCCGAATGAGCACGCAAAGGTGCCAAATGTTGAATTTTTTTTAAACTAAGAATACCCACGGGTAAACAAGAACGATGGATAGAGTCGGGGTTTCTCGGCCTACCGGGGGACGACGGGGGGGGGGACTTCGTCCCCCCTCTGTCCCTCCGTCGGCTCGAACACCCTTAAAAGGATATAAAAATAAAAAATAATATTTTCTCCAAAGCGTAGAAAAAAGTGGTATTTGGCAACTTTTGCTCTCGAGACTAATGCAGGTTTCAAGGTCAATCAGAGCGTGCACTATTTCAGGTCTAAAATTTTACTAATATTTAAGGAGTTATTAATAAATATTAGAATAAAATAAATTTTTTTTTAAGTTTCTTCGATGAAATTACTTGCTGAAATCAAAAATGTTATTTATTTTCCTGTAGATGTTATAGTTTTCTAGTTACATGCCTGAACTCTTCGGGATGCTGGCCGCGATTTCATATATAGGCTTACTATGTAAGCACAGTATATATATTACCAGTAGGTCAGAAAGATAGGAATATTGTCGGGCATTTTCTGATATGCCCTTTTAGAATTGAAAATAAATTCATGTACTATTTATGACGTTTTCGAGCATAAAGTAATCCAGCAATATTTTAAAAACAAATATTAGACATTTTCCTTAAAAAAAAAAAATTTAACCACGATAAATATTAAAAATATATATGACTTTAGGCATAAATTTTGCTAAATACAAAGCAATTTAAATATGTTTTTATTTTTTGGCGGGAAATTTTGTACATTGCACACACACAAGATGGTCCGAAAATTATAACATTGGATTGAAATACTAGTAATATTTCTACTATGATGTGAGTCAGATTTCGTTGTATCAAAATTTCTCTCCCTGCTTCCAGCTGTTTTTTTTTTTTTTTTTTTTTTTTTGTCACACAATTTATATGTGCGTTAAAATTTATAAAGGTTAAATCTATTTTAGAATAGTATTGATAATCCATTGATATAAAATATTCCAGTTACAAGATAATTTTTTCAGAATTTATAATAATATAGTTAAATAATTATATTACTTGAAATATCTACATATTTCTATTATCTTAATATTACGTGTAGCGGTCAGCTGATATATATATATATATATATATATATATACACTGAGAGTAATATTATATATATATAAGACTCTCTGTGCTAAAATCTATAAATATATATAGACTATATAGCTATATATATATAATATATATTATATATATTATATATATATATATAATAAAAAAAATATATATATTATATATTTTATATATATATAGTATAATGTAGCTGATATATATATATATATATATATATATATATATTATATATACCTGAGACTCCCGTTTGCGAAAATCTTCGATAAAAAATAGTCTGTCAGCTGACTAACGTATTATTATTACTATTATTATTTTTTTTTTTTTTAATATTAGATAGTATTTTTAGTAATTTTAATTATCGATAGTATTCTTATTATTGGTGGTGGAATTGTGATTTTATCATTAATAGTACTGCTATTACTTTTATT
>JABUQX010024598.1:2500-5000 GCA_015478945.1 Trachelipus rathkii | reverse complement strand
TAAAAACGATGTTATTATAAGCCACAAAAAATTTAAAATCAACAATATAAGTAACTTCAACAAATGTGTCAAAAAAGTTCTATAAAAAGACACAACAGAAAATACTTCATCTAAACTTCTCCAGAAGAAAAATCATGTCCACTTCTCAGAAAGGGTGTCCATAAGTCCGAAAAACTCTAAAGTAGGGGGCTTACAGCCATCCTGGAGGTTCAAAGGTAAGAGCGTCGGACTTTCCTCTCAGAGTCGCTTCGTCGAATTCTTTTTCCTTTGAAAGCTAAGAAGAAAACTATTCCTGCTGAGATCATTTCTTCAGGACTTAAGAGCTTTGTTGAAGACTTGTATATTGTTGCAATATTTCGCCTCCGAACTCGAGGCATCTTCAGGCAGAAATGAAATTAATTTGTGGGAACGGCTATGATGAATATTTTTTTAATAGTTCCACAATATAATAAAACGATGTAAAAAAATAGCCAAAAAAAATAATTAAAATTTAACATATAAAGTAACTTCACAAATGTGTCAAAAAAGTTCTATAAAAAGACACAACAGAAAATACTTCATCTAAACTTCTCCAGAAGAAAAATCATGTCCACTTCTCAGAAAGGGTGTCCATAAGTCCGAAAAACTCTAAAGTAGGGGGCTTACAGCCATCCTGGAGGTTCAAAGGTAATTGTGGAACTATTAACAAAATATTCATCATAGCCGTTCCCACAAATTAATTTCATTTCTGCCTGAAGATGCCTCGAGTTCGGAGGCGAAATATTGCAACAATATATACAAGTCTTCAACAAAGCTCTTAAGTCCTGAAGAAATGATCTCAGCAGGAATAATTTTCTTCTTAGCTTTCAAAGGAAAAAGAATTCGACGAAGCGACTCTGAGGAAAGTCCGACGCTCTTACCTTTGAACCTCCAGGATGGCTGTAAGCCCCCTACTTTAGAGTTTTTCGGACTTATGGACACCCTTTCTGAGAAGTGGACATGATTTTTCTTCTGGAGAAGTTTAGATGAAGTATTTTCTGTTGTCTTTTTATAGAACTTTTTTGACACATTTGTGAAGTTACTTTATATGTTAAATTTTAAATTTTTTTTGGCTATTATACATCGTTTTATTATATTGTGGAACTATTAACAAAATATTCATCATAGCCATTCCCACAAATTAATTTCATTTCTGCCTGAAGATGCCTCGAGTTCGGAGGCGAAATATTGCAACAATATACAAGTCTTCAACAAGGCTCTTAAGTCCTGAAGAAATGATCTCAGCAGGAATAATTTTCTTCTTAGCTTTCAAAGGAAAAAGAATTCGACGAAGCGACTCTGAAAGGAAAGTCCGACGCTCTTACCTTTGAACCTCCAGGATGGCTGTAAGCCCCCTACTTTAGAGTTTTTCGGACTTATGGACACCCTTTCTGAGAAGTGGACATGATTTTTTCTTCTGGAGAAGTTTAGATGATGTATTTTCTGTTGTGTCTTTTCATAGAACTTTTTTGACACATTTGTGAAGTTACTTTATATGTTAAATTTAATTTTTTTTTGGCTATTACATCTTTTATTATATTGTGGAACTATTAACAAAATATTTATCATAGCCATTCCCACAAATTAATTTCATTTCTGCCTGAAGATGCCTCGAGTTCGGAGGCGAAATATTGCAACAATATACAAGTCTTCAACAAGGCTCTTAAGTCCTGAAGAAATGACCTCAGCAGGAATAATTTTCTTCTTAAGCTTTCAAAGGAAAATGAATTCGACGAAGCGACTCTGAGAGGAAAGTCCGACGCTCTTACCTTTGAACCTCCAGGATGGCTGTAAGCCCCCTACTTTAGGTTTTTCGGGACTATGGACACAACCTTTCTGAGAAAGTGGACATGACATTTTTCTTCTTGACAAAGTTTAGATGAGTATTTTCTGTTGTGGGTTTTTTATAGAACTCTTTTTGACACATTTTGTGAAGTTATTATATGTAAATTTTAAATTTTTTTATGGCTATTAAACATCGTTTTATTATATTGTGGAACTATTAAAAAAATATTCATCATAGCCGTTCCCACAAATTAATTTCATTTCTGCCTGAAGATGCCTCGAGTTCGGAGGCGAAATATTGCAACAATATTACAAGTCTTCAACAAAGCTCTTAAGTCCTGAAGAAATGATCTCAGCAGGAATAATTTTCTTCTTAGCTTTCAAAGGAAAAAGAATTCAACGAAGCGACTTCTGAGCAGGAAAGTCGAACGCTCTTTACCTTTGAAACCTCCAGGAATGGCTGTATAGCCCCCTAACTTTAGAGTTTTTCGGAATTATGGAACCTTTCTGAGAGAGTGGACATGAATTTTTTCTTCTGGAGAAGTTTAGATGAAGTATTTTCTGTTGTGTCTTTTTATAGAACTTTTTTGACACATTTGTGAAGTTACTTTATATGTTAAATTTTAATTTTTTTTGGCTATTATACATCTTTTTATTATTATTATTATTATTATTATTATTATTATTATTATTATTA
>JABUQX010024597.1:0-7500 GCA_015478945.1 Trachelipus rathkii | reverse complement strand
ATTGCAAAACAACAATAACAATATCAAGAATAAATGCAAATAAAAAAATCTATTAAATAATAACAGCAATTACCAAAAAATAATACAACAACAGGAAAAAATAAATATAAATACAAAACAACAGCAAAGACTTACCAAACAACAGTAGTATGTACGGGATATTGCACGCAAATGACATGGGACCTCGCAGAATCCTAGGACCTTGACCACAGCGCTTTTTACCTGACCTTGACCTTTTTTGAGCCCAAATTTTTACCTGACCTTGACCTTTTTTGGCCTTGACCTTTTTTCGACCACCCCTTTGATCTTCCATGGGTCATTTTTGGCCCACGGTATTTTTTGGCAACCCTAATTTTTTGGCAACCCTAATTTTTAGCGCCCTTTCGAGAGAGAGGGCGCCGCTAAAAGACCGGTTGCGTTAGCAACCGTTGTAACGTACCTTTGCCCACCCTAATTTTTTCGACCATGGGTCATTTTTTGCCCACGGTAATTTTCTGTCCTTCCTTTAGGGACTTAGCCCTTTTTTGATGTCTTAACCTTGTTGTTTCGAATCCGCCGCACCCACAGGTGCGAATCGCAAGCCAGCCGCGTTTCTGCCGCCGCGTTCCCGCCCGGTGCGTTTCCCATCCCACCTGAACAGTAGGTTCAACATCCGCACCGCCGGTATGTCCAAGCCCGCCAAGTCCGCGCCAGCCCATCGCACACACACGCAGCACACAACACACACGACCACACACGGGACACACACACACCCACACACCACGCACCCACGTGGTCGCTACTCACGAATTTTCACCATCCCTTCCATCTGTGCTTAACTTTCTCTTACAACCTCAAGCCTTAACGTCCTTTATATGTTCGAGTTCCCCATCGGTCATAAATCAAAATAGAACTCGACCTCTCACCCAGCCGAGGCAAACCCCTGAACGCTTATTAAAACCACCCGTCCAGCGGTTGTACGAATTGAGAGAATACATAATTTAATTTTCAAGTTTATAAAAGCAAGTCCGCGGCTTCCCAATAATTATTATAATAATAATAATAATAATAATAATAATAATAATAATAATAATAATAAATTTATATATATATATATATATATATATATATATATATTAATAGTATATATATATATATATATATATTATATATATATATATATATATATATTATATATATATATATATATATAATATATATATATATATTATATGTATATATATGAAGAGAGAGAGAGAGAGAGGAGAGAAGAGAGAGAGAAGAGAGAGAGAGGAGAGAGAGAGAGAGAAGAGGAGAGAGAGAGAGAGGGAGACGACATGTTTCGTTTGTCGGGACATTTTCGAAGCTAATTTAGCCACTTTTAGACGTATTTTGAGACACGTGAAATTTTTTTAATTTGAATCATTTTTATTTTGAATTTTAATTAAAGGGTTAATTATTTGAATTAATTAATTATTTGTAAGTATTGTTATTATTTTTATTTTTTTTTCTGTTATAAACATCTCTCATCCTGAGAATCACAAAGTGAAACTCGAACCGAAAAATCACGTGGCAGACGTCCGTGCTATTATTGTTTTATTCTCTTTGACCTTCGAAAAATTTTATTAATTTTAATTGTATTTGTCTATCGTAATTATATTTGAAATTAATTTTAAATTATTTTGCTTGTAAATTTTGAATTATTTAATTATTTGCGTAACGTAATTATTTTTTAATTTTTAGTTTTGGTATTAGTTTCGTCCAGCGAACTAACACGTGGCTTTTTACGACCAACATGCGCATGCGCATCTACAAAGCGGAGAGAGAGAGAGAAGAGAGAGAAGAGAGAGGAGAGAGAGAGAGAGAGAGAGTAGAAGAGAGAGAGAAGAGAGAGAGAGAAGAGAGAGAGAGAGAGAGAGAGAGAGAGAGGCAAGTTTATATATATTTTAAAACCCATTCATTGATTATAAGATACATATGTTATATACATGGGAAACTACTATATATATATTATTATATAATATATATATATATATATATGATATAATATATATTAACCTTGTTTGACCATGATATTTGGGCCTTGACCTTTGCCGGATACCCTATACCCAGCCTACACCTAGCCAAAACCTGGCATAACCTGACGCTAACGCTAACCTAACCTAACCTAACCTAACCTAACCTAACCTCAACCTAACCTAACCTAGCCACCTAACCTAATCTACACCTACACCTAGCGTACACCTACACCTAGCCTACACCTATCCTACACCTGCACCTAGCATCCCACCCCGCCTTGAGCTCATCCAGGTAACTGATGCCTATGCCTTTGGTAGGTAACTGTGCTAACATGAGGTCATGTAGGTACCCAACTGACCTGTATGGATCTATCCTTAACTGGGTATTTCCATCCGGGTGGACACACAACACAGCACAACACGCACCACACAGCACACGTACTTATACTATACACACACACAACGTTATAACTTAATCAGCACACACACACACATTCACTATGACACTGTATACAACATTCACTTATAGAACACATTCCCACTATTGCCACTATACACACATTCACTAGTGACACTTGCGATTTACCCGTAGAACCTTACATTATTACACTTATACACAAGCGGTCACAAACACACACACACCATACCACACACTTATTATTATTTATAACACACATTCACTATGACACTTACACCTCACCAATAGACACTTACAGACTTAACATTTACACTTAATACACACGTATAAACACAACGACCAACCTTTGGTCTTCCATGGGTCAATTTTTACCCACCCTAATTTTTAGGCACTTAAGACATTTTTTTAAAAAGCAATTTTCGCGAACCTAAAAACTGTAACTCATATACAGAACATCTTTAATATTGTACTTGAGTAACTTTTGTTAATTTCATAATTTTAAAAATTGCATGTAAGAAGAAAAAAAAAAAACAAAGAATCCGATATATAAACATTTTATTTTACTACAATGGTTACGAAATTTTTATTAAAAACATATAACTTTACAGACCTTAAAGCAGTAAATCAGTAAAATCAATAGAGGTGTAACCTAACACCTAGGGGGATTTGTTTGCTTTTGTTTTACTGTTTTTTACTGCTTTTAAACTCAAATTTAAACTGCTTTAACTCATGTTTTACACTGCTTTAACCTTTATATGTTTTGCTGCTTTAACTCACATATTTATTAACATTAGCATACCTTAAAAGCAGATAAATCATAAAATCAACTGTAGAGGTGTTACCTAACACCTAAGGGATTAGTAAGCGTTTGTTTTACTGCTTTAACTTTCTGATTTACTGCTTTAACTTTCTATGCTTTACTGCTTTAACTCATATACATTACATACCTTAAAGCAGTAAATCAGTAAATCAATAGAGGTGTTTAAACCTAAACCTAAGGGATTAGTATAGCCTTTTTGTTTTACTGCTGTTACCGCTTGAACTTTCTGGCTGTTAACTGCTTTAAACTATAATGGACTTTCGCTTTAACTTTCTGCTTTACTGCTTTAACTCATATGTTTTACTGTTTTAACTCCATATATTTATTAAGCATCTATGTTTTTTATTTTGATTTTACAGTACTTTTTATTTACTTTATTATTTTTAATTTATTTTGTATTATGTATTTTTAATTATTTTCTATTATGTGTTTATTATTGTTATTTTTAAGTTCTTGAGTCACTTAGTGTTATTACTTCATGCCTATTGTTATTACACTTATACAGACATTCACTATGACACTTATTTACAACAATTCACGTATGACACTTATAGCACCACACATTCACTATGCTCACTTACATTTACCCACATACGACACTTACATTTACACTTATAAACACATCTCCCTCACACACACCACACACACACACACACATAATTTACTTACACTCACGACACAGATTTACTACACACGCAGATTTATTACACTCACACAGATGTTAGCTTCAGCCTCACACAGATTTTACTTACATTTACACTTTACACACAAGCACACACACCACAAACACAACAGAGATTTACTTACACTCACGACAGCAGATTTACTTACACAACGCCAGATTTACTTACACAATAACGCTATAATTTATTAAAACCATTGATTGTTTTAATTAAGACACGGGTACATTTATATTAACTCCATTCAATATTGCTAAAATTATTCAAAGTTTCTTAAAACTTCTATAGATAAATCAATCCATTAATCCCTTGGAACAAAGAATTTAATTATTAACTGTTGAATAACTTTTTGTTTATAAAAATTTTATAACTATCAAAGTTTTAAAACAACTTTTACTAAAATTTTTATGAAATTTTAATTAAAAACATATATTTTACGTCCGTTAAAGCAATAAATCAGTAAATCAGTAGAACCGCAGCACCTAGCACCCTCAATAGCAATCCAAGCTAGTGGCCCACGTGGTTTTGTTCTATTGACTTAAGCTTGGCTGTTAACATCATCTTTAGTCTATGTAATAAGTAAAACAAATAACAAAATAAGTTCTTTCCTCTGTCTAAACAGTAGAAATGTATTTTATTAAAATCGTTCTAAGTTTTTATTTAAAAATAAACATTCAAAATTAGACAATGAAAATGTTGACTGTTCATTTCTTAAATTGACCAAAAAGTTTTTTTAAATAATTCGGGTTTTTTATTATTATTAATTAGTTATTATATCTATGTACATTGACAATCTACCAGGAGAAAACACAACAACCCGCAACAGCTCTTACAGATACGAACTGACCTCTCTTCTGAAAATGTGTTGAAATAACTAGTTGTAATCGGCCTACAATTTAAGGATAATCCTTTTCTGTATCAGCGGGGCGATTTAAACCTAAATTCCGAGTCCAAAATAATTCAAACTGACCTTTTTCTGTAAAAGGTGGTGCATTAACTACGGTTTAGGCCTAAATTTAGGCTAAGCCTTTTTGTATAAGCCTTTTCGTAGACGGGCTAATTTAAATCCTATTCGGTAAAGGTAAATTCCAGTATGAGACAAGAATCATTGTGCTATTATTTTTTTATACAATATATTTTCAGAACTGAAACTAGCTGGGATCGCGTAAGTAAGTCCCTTTAAGCAGGTAAGAGGAAATGTTTTTCCTTACTTGTGATTGGTCGGAGTAGTTTTCCCCTAGTTCATAAGCTAACAACCAGGGCTCAGCATGAGCCCACCCGCAAAGGCAGCCAACCCCGCAACCCGCTTGTGCGTCCCGGCGCGTCCGCCCGCCGCGTGGCTGCCCGCGAGGCGCTAATATTTCCCGCGTACTCGCCCGCCGTTAGGTGTGTATATGTACTTTCAGGCCTATTGGTTAATTATTAATTTAGAACACAAATACAAACACACAACACACCGACACGCGCGCGCCACACGTACACGTACACACCACACACACACACACACACCACAATATAACGTATAATTTAGAAATTATTTTGGAATTTTTATTTTATTAATTATACTTCATGCCTACCTCTGTGTAGTTATTGATTTTAGAACACACATACACCCAACACATACACACACACACCACACACACACACTGCACACTCACTTACACATGTAACGTATAATTTATTTAACATTTTAATTTTTATTTTATTAATTATACTTAACTAATTATTGTTTATTTGTATTACAATTGTTATTATGAATTTAGAACACAATACACACACGCACCACACAATGCACACACACAACACAAACACACACAACACACTTACACATCCGCACCCACCCACTCACTCGGTATTTTGATGCCTCAACTTTGATGCGCTCAGCTTTTGATGCCTCAACTTTGAATGCCTCAGTTTGATGCCTGCCAGACTTTGGATGCCTCAAGCTTTGTTGAATGCCATCAAACTTTGATGCCTCCACTTTTGTGATGGCTCAGCTTTGATGGCCTCAACCTTTAATAACTTAGCTTGGTGACCGGTCGCTCTTGTGGTTCATCTTTGATGAGCTCATTCTGTTGATGGTGTGCCATCTTTGATACCACCGTATGTTGATGATTCATCTTATAGAGCCAGTTACACATGTACGCCGTAGAGCACTTATAGCTTACAACTTGATACACAGCATACAAGCTATATCTCTTTTTCACACAGCGTCGGATGTGTACGCCCAATACCATAGACACTTACGTATCACCCATAGACTATTTACACTCACAACACACACAATATATATATTATTATATATATATATATATATATATATATACTATAATATATATATATATATACTAGTATTATATATATTAATATATATATATATAGTATATATATTCATTCGCGCGGAAAATATTGCGCCTGCGGGCGCACGGCGGCGGGCGGGAACGCGGAAATATTGCGCCTGCGGCGCACGCGGCGGGCGGGCGGCGGGCAGGGACGCGGCGGGACGCACCAGCGGGTGCGGGGTTGGCTGTCTCTTGGCGGGTGGGGCTCATGCTGGCAGCGCCCTGGTGGTTAGCTTATGAACTAGGGGAAAAACCTACTCCGACCAATAAGGAAATACATTTCCTTTCTTCCTGCTAAGGATCTTACCGATACCAGGCATGTTCAGTGTGATGAAATATATTTTAATAAAATAAGTAATATTATTCTCGATCCTTGTCTATACTGGAATTTACCTTTTGACCTGAAATTAGGATTAAATTAGCCCGTCTACGAAAAGGCTTATCGTAAATTTAGGCCTAAATTTGGCCTAACCGTAGTTATCTGACACCACATTTTTACAGAAAGAAGGTCAGTTTGAAAATATATTTTGAACCTGGAATTAGGTCTAAATCGCCCCGGGCTACACAAAGGATTATCCTAAATTTAGGCCTAAAACTAGTTTATGTTCAAACACATTTTACAAGAGAGAGCGGTGTTCAGTTTTCGTATCTGTAACGGAGTGTGGGTTTGTTGGTTGTTTTCTCCTGGTAGATTTGTCAATTGTACATAGATAATGAATAATAATGAATAATAATAATAGGGAAAATCAAAAAAAACTGTTGAAATATTTTTAGTTAACTTCGAGTGAATAATATAAATGTAAATAAATAAATGTTATTTTAAATAAAAACTTAGAATGATTTTAATAAAATACTGTTATGTTAGCAGAGAAGAACTTATTTTGTTATTTTATACTTATTACATTAGCTAATAGATGATGTAAGCAGTAAAGTCAATGAACAAAACGTGCAATAGCTTGATGAGAGGGGTGCTAGTGCTGGTCCTTAACTGATTTACTGATTTATGTGCTTTTAAGGTTTAACGTAAAATATAATGTTTTTTAAATAAGAATTTCCAAAATTTTTAAAGTAAAAAAGTTATTTTTACAACTTGATAGTTATAAAATTTATAACAAAAAGTATTAACAGTTTATAATAAATTCTTTGTTCAAGGATAATGATTGATTTATTATAGAGTTTTAAGAAACTTTGAAATAATTTTAGCTATATTTGAATGAGTAATATAAATGTACGTGCTTAATTA
>JABUQX010024595.1:0-34334 GCA_015478945.1 Trachelipus rathkii | reverse complement strand
GAACGGATGAGCAGAGTTAGTAGGAAAGTGTGAATGGTAGGCAAGGTGGCTGGTGCAATTAAATCCGTGGTGTTGGTGAATGTAAAGGGGGGACTAAGTCTTGAGTGTGCTAAGGCGGTCTTACATGAGTATTGTTGTTAACCTGTTGTTATTGTATCAAATAGTGACTATGAGTCTGGAATAAGTATTTAGGGGGATCTTTAAAAAAGTTTTTTTTTCCCCCAAAAATTTGTTGTTCTTTTTTCAAGATGTTACAATCTGATAGGAGTGTGCTAGATGTGAGAAGAATTGATAAAATTGAGGAATGAATCTATTAAAGAGTATGTGTGGTGTGAAGAAAGGGGTAATATGAGGAGAATAAATGGAAATATTTGTTGAGTTGTTTGGTTCATATGGAAAGCGCATGAATGATTAGTCGGTTGGTTAAGCGGATGTATAGTGTCGAGTGCTGTTGGGAACCGACCGGCTGGGAGGACCGAAGAAAAAGTGGATATGAGTCAGTCAACGAATGTTTGAAGGAGAGAAATCGTATGAGTTTGGTAGAGAGCGAGAAGGAAAGGTCGATATATACAGAGTGAATGGCGGGGATTGCGAGGGGATATGGTTTAGTGGGCCCACTCCTGGGCCAAGGTATGAACCCTTACATGACGATCTACCATCAGTGAGGGCCATCCGCTGTCCCATGCAAGCTTTAGGGATGGATTTATCTGGACTGCGCGACGTTCTCACCTAAATTAATGCGTACACAGGAGGCCTGTTAAGGCGGGCCTCTTCTTTTTCCGAGCATGTTCATTTACTTCTACTGCTTTTCTTTTTCCGATGCTCGTCACGCACCTTACTCCCATTCTGGGAAATAGAAGGAAGATGATGAATATGATATATATTAATATATTACTAATATATTATAGTATTATATATATATATATAATATATATATAATATATATTAAAGATATATATATATATATATATATATATATATATATATATATTGTAAAATAACCTTATTATTTTTACAGTCTATTTTGTTGGCCATTTTATTTTAATAGGGAAAAATATTATTATTATTATTATACTTACTAGTATTATTATTCTCATTATTATTATTATTATTATTATTATTATTATTATTATTATTATTATTTTATTATTATTATTATTATATTATTATTATTATTATTATTATTATTATTATTATTATTATTATTATTATTATTATTATTATTATTATTATTATTATTATTATTAAAGGTATTTTTAAATACAATAAAATAAATCCTCTTTAATTTTTAGTGGCTAGTTTTTTTTTTAAATCCTTTAGCGAGTAGATTATTTTAGTTAGTTGGCTAGTGGTTTTAAAACAATCTTTAGAAACATGCGCTAGACTTGAGCTTGATTGAGTTTCTCCCCCTTATTTTTCCCCCCCTCACCTTGAAAAGGGACCTGCTTGTGAGTGAATGAAATGGGTGTTCCATTGCACCACTGGTCACTTGACCCGAAGTGTTTGCAGTTACTTTAGCTTAGAATAAGGAAAAGAAAACCAACATTGCTCGTTTGTATTGTAGGGAAATTGGTGAAGATTTCCATTTCCTCTTTGAAGTGAGAAAAAAAGTGTTGCATTGTTACTATATACAACCTTTTGAAGGATTATGGTAGTGTGTAATCAGGGCTGCGGCGCCTGAGCAAACAATTTTGGGTGCAGCTGGATTTTTTTTCTTTTTTAAATATAAATAACTTTTAAATAACGAAGCAGGAGTCTGAACCGGGATATTTTAAAATGGTGGGGAGTAATACTTCTGTAATTAACAAAATTGAATTACGAATATGAAATATGGATCAAGTATTACAATATTGGAAATGATGTTTATTTGAGCAAAGCAATATCTATCATTGTGGTTTGCTCGGTTGTGCACAAACAGTATTGTTGTAGATATATATGCAAATTAATATCTTGGCGGTAAGATATTCTAGAACAACCAAATGATTATTTTTTTTTAAATATTGAATGTTCTGTTGATTAAGCTCGCTAAGAAAACCTTGTTTACTATGAGGCAGATCCTGATTTGTGCAGCTAAGGTTTAGAGCATCTTCAGTTGAGAAATGTTGATTTAAAACCAATTCTGGGGAAATTAAGCCTTGTAGTCGAGCCATTGCTAAGTAGGCTGGCGGACTGTGCCCCATGGCCCAGCCATATGCATGCTAACGGAAGCAAAGTTTGCGCAAAATATTTTGGAGAGATGTCCTGCCCCTGGGTCTTTAAGTTACGGCTTGAATGGCCTTCTATTGTTTCTGGGAGATGATAAGGTACTTTCAGTTGTAAAGGTCGTTTCAAAAATCAAAAGTTTAAAGATTTATGTTATAACTCAACTAATATGAATGGACAGACTTATGCAATCGCATAATACGTCTGTCCATGGCATAATTTCTCTTGGTCATAGTGAGCTCCTCTAGAATACTCACGAAGACCTTTAGCCTTTAGGTACCGAAGGTGGGTGGCATGGTATAAAACCTGCGGGTATATTAGATCATAAACAAAAGTGCATGTAATATCCCTCAAGCAATTGCAATTCCTTTAAAAGATTTAATTCCAATCAAAATACCCTCAAAATTTTGATACCCTTCAAACGACCAATTTTATATCTATTTAAACTTTCAATTTTAATGCAGGAATAAATAAGAACAATAACAAAAGCTTGATCAAATTGTACTTTCAAAAACTTTTACTAAAAAAAGCTTATATATATATAGTATATATATATATATATATATATATAATATATATATATATATATTATATATATATATATATATATATATATATATATATATCCCTGATATTAAATAAGCATATCGGACAATAATAAGAATATGTAAAAAGCTCTGAACCGCTAAACAAAACCATATACTAACTAGAACATGATAAAATCTTAATTTTCAAGTGATTTACTAAAATATATATGGAGGTAGTTATATATATAATATATATATATATATATATATATATATATATATATATATATATATATATATATATATATATATATATATATATATATATATATATATATATTATATATATATATATAATTATATTATATATATATATAGTATATATATATATATTATCAACGTCTACATTAGAGCTGGGTCGTGTCGATTGTATACCCATCCAGGCTGTTCATAAAATTGTAGTTTTTGAGAGGTATATCCCATGGACCACTATTTTCTATTTGACCTGATCGTATGTCAACCTTCCTCCTTCGTCCAAATTCAAACTTCTTGTAATTAACTAGCTATTTTAGCTTATGAAATCATTTTTGATTTGTCCCAGGAAACCAATTTTGGTTGGTTCTTTCTGCTATTACATTCACTTTTGTCTAAAGGATCTTGACCAATCAAACTTCATACATATCAGTATCCCTTGTTATGCTTTCTCGACTATTACGTTCCTAACCTCATATTTACTAATTTACTAATTTTTCATTGCGATTCTTATATTTTACACATTTTCATTTTCTTTTTTATTATTATTATTAATATTAGGAAGATATCCCATATAAAAGGTACACTGTTAGAGGTTAGATCCTTTCTAATATATATTTATATATATATATATATATATATAATATATATTATATAATATATATATAAACGATATATATATTAGTATATATATATATATATATATATATATATATATCGGTCTTTGTTAGTTGATCAATTTCATGACGTGGCCCTTTGACTGAGAAAGGTTGTGCATCGCAGCTTTGACACATTTTTATTCATTTTGAAATGTAATAAATAATTTGCTATACTATTAATTAATAAAGAAACTGACGCTTACATAAGGGAACATTGCATACTGACGAAAGCGAAGAAATGGAAATCATCTTGATTTTAATTATTCAAGGAAATCTGTAACCGAATATTTTCCATTTTCAGAAGAGGGTTACAATTACCCTTAAGGAAAGCTGTAGCCATGATAGTTATACTATTTAGAGAGATAATTATTTGAATTATCCTCGAGGGAGATAGTTTTTATCTGGTAAAGAGGATGGTTTTAAAAAAACATTCAATGATAGCCGTAGACATTTTCTATCAACGGGGGAAGACGGATATTTTAATTACCCCCGAGGAAAACTGTAGACATATATATTTTATTTTCGGAGAGGTAAATTAACCTATTTTAATTACTCGAGGAGAGTTGTACCCAAATTACTCTCGATGAAAGCTGTAGCCAGATATACTCTATTTTCGTAGAGATGAATTGGTCTGCTTTAATTACCCTCTCAAGGAAAGCTGTAGCTACATTTTATTTTCTGATAAAGAATTTTAAAAATATGCAAGAGGCTATATATATATACCGTATTCAATTTTTATCTTCCTCACTTCTTTTTAAAGCTGCATTTACCATTATCGTACGAGGAGCTCAGAGCTAAATTGACTTTTTATAACACTGAATTATCTAAAATTAAAGTTATGACTCCATATTCAATGTGAAACGAATTCAAAGTAATTTTTATTACTTTAATTTTGATTTAGATTTGATCCCCTTTAGCTCTGAGCTCTTAATATATATATATATATATATATATATATTATATATATATATATATATATATATATATATATATATATATATATATATATATATATATAATATATATATATTTTTTTTTTTTTATATACATATATATATATAATATGTATATATATACTATATGTAGTATTATATATATATATACCTATATATAGTATAATAAATCATATTATAAATATATATATATATAATATATATATAAATAATATATATATATTATATATATAGTATATATAAAATATATTATATATATATATATATTATATATATATATATATATATATATATAAATATAGATATATATATATATATATATATATATATATATATTATTGGGGGTTGCACGTAATATTCCCCTGGATAGAGCCCTCATTATCCTTATCATTAGTATTATGTCTTAAACTTTTTAACAATAAACTTTAAAATGTATAATTCACCTTTAACAACATTTTTTGCATAATTCAACAATTACTTTAAAAAACTATAAAATTTAATAATTAATTAACCTGTTATATAAATTCTGATTTTGCTTGCGAAGTCAATTTTAAAAACAAATATACTTTACTTAACTTTCTCTCTCTAGATATATATATATATTTATATATAACAATATATATAAAAATACTCAACGATTTTATTTAAATAGCACTTACAAACTACCATCAGTTATTAAATCCCTAATAAGACTCATAACCCTATCTTCTCTTTCCGGATCTCCCAAAGCGATATCAACACTACCAATCATCACAAGAGCCCCGAAGATTTTACCATCTTTTAAGTCTAGTTTTAAATCATCGTATGTGTATGTTATATCTTTATCTTTCATACCAAGTTTTCGGAGACGTTTCAGAAGTGAATTCCAGTAGGCGTTAACAATGCTATCTTCGTGATCTCTTCGAATCTGTGGATTTAAAGAAGTTGTTATAAGCATTCCTAAATCAACAGTTGGTTTGCCTTGCATAATCATTTGCCAGTCTATAACGCAACATTTGGTATCATTCCCTTCATTCTTAAACATTAAATTATTGGACCAAAAATCACAGTGAACGAGTGTGTTCATCTTATCTGAAGGAGAGAGTACTCTTTCGAATATATCTTTAGAACGGTTTCCAGAATATTCTTGTAAACATTTTTTGATAGACAAATATTCCTGATTTTTATCCAAATATTTTAGCAATAGAAGAAGGCCCTTTTCAAACAATGCATGGAAAGCCTCTTCAGCCTTTTCCCTTCTTAATAAATATGGAAACTTTTTACTCAGTTCTTCTTTCGTTTCCCTCTGGTACATAATAGATGCTGAATGAATGTGGGCCAAACAATCAACAGCGACCTCTGCTTGGCGAATAGTTAAACCTTTATTCAAATTCTGATGTGAGTATCCTTTGCTACGTAAATCTTCCATAACTAATATAGATTCTGCATCTTCTTTATAAACTGCGTGGTAATGTTTGGGAATGGGTAGTGGCTGAAAATCTTTGTCTAAAAGACGATGAGTGACATCATGGAAAGCTGGAGCAACCTTTAAATGAAAAAAAAATAAAAGTAATTATTTATTACTGTTTTGTTAGCCAGTGAGTGGTAAAAAAGTTTAAGAATAAAATATTTTCCCCCTATTTTAAATAATAAATAGATAAACGAAAACAAAATATTTATTTTTTTTTAAATATTTTTTTTAATAAATTGGAGGCTATTTTAAAAGCGAATTAAAATTGAAAAAGAATTATTTTCTGCGATAAGTAAATACCGAAATTAAATTTCAGTAATTATAATTTAAACTAAATATTTAAATAATTATAATTTAAACTAAACTTTTAATGATAATACTTTAATTAATTTGAATTAAAAATAACATTGAAAGTTTTTTTCATCAGTTTTATTGTTACACACGAAAATTTTTCAAAAGAAAAACTTTGTGGGGTTAGTCGCTAGTAGTAAGGAACGCACAACTAGCAGCCAGACTGACATCCGGAAGTTGCAACCGGAAGTTGCACATGTTGCAAGCAACATTTGCAACATCCGGTTTTCAAGCTTGACGTGTGTCAAGGTTAGGGGTTTTTAAGGTCGGTGAGACCGAATTTAAGGTCTGGAAGACCGACTTCAGAGGTTTTGAGCCTGAACTCAAGGGTTTTACCCCCAAAAAGGGGACTTAGCCCCCCCCAAAGGGGAGGTTTTTTGATTCCTAGAAGGTTTTAAAATAAACTCGATTTAGACCATTTTTGATGGTTTCAATCGATTTATCGATGTTTTTTAACCAAACCTAAAAAGATGTTAAATCGTCTTTCTACGTGCTAGTGGAAAAACTGAAAAAAATATCAAACGAAAGTAACATTAATTTAATAAACGAAAGTAAATCCTTTTCGTAATGTTTTATATTGGACTGGACTGGAAATCTGAATTCCTGCGAAGGATTCAGGAAACTGGAAACTGGAAAGTAAATAATTGAAATCCTGGAATTCCAGGATTTCTGGAACTGGAAAAAAAAAAAAAATCTTTAATTAAAAAAAAAAAAAAAAAAAAAAAAAAATTTTAAAAATAAAAAAAAAAAAAAAAACTTAATAATAGAAAAAAAATAAAATTAAAATAAAATTAAAATTAAAAATAAAATAAATAAATAAAATAAACTAAATTAGTTGCGCGGATGTATCTCTATTTCGAGTTGTTTGTTTGTTGCCGCCGCCGCCTTCCGTCTGCCTTGGAAATGCGTGTTCCGGACGAGCTGCACCCCCTTCGGAGAAGGGGTGCTGGTTTCCTTCCAGATAGGAAATTTTCTCAGAGGTAGAAATTCTGCATATAATGTATAGAGAAGAAGGAAATGCACGGAGTGCAATCAAGAGAAGAAGGAGGAATGAGGAAGAAGGGAGGAATGAGGAAGGAGGAGGAACGAGAAAGGAGGAAAGAATCGTGTTTGGAATACCCCCGGAGGAAGGGTCCCCAACTGAAAATTAAAGAAGTTAGAAATGCACGGAGATGCGATAAGAGAAGACAGAGAAGGGGGAAGAAGAGGAACTGAGCAGACGGAAGGAAGAAGGAGAACGAGATAAGGAGGAAGTAATGGTGTTGGCAACCCGCCGGAGGTGGGTTAAACAACTGAAATAAGAAGTTTTAAATGTCAGGGAGTTCATTAAGAGCAGAATGAAGGAAGAGGTACTCGGAGTTGGTAATCGGCACCGGTGCGGTGCTGAGTTAGTAAAACATTCGTTTAGCAAGAGACTGACATTTCTATTTTCAAAATCTCGTTTTCTTTTTATAATCGTCAACTAAAATATAATGTTTTCTTAATCCATTTATAAGTTTCATTATATAAGTGATTCATTTTACATTTATTCTTATTGTTTTTACTTTTTTCAATTTAAAATTTTTTAATTATTTTATTTATTTTGTTTGCTTATACAATATTTTGTTTTTACTAAAAAATTTATTACTTTTATGTTAGACCTTATAACGTAAAAATTTGCATTTTTATACATTCTTCAAGAGCAGTAAATCAGTACATCAGTTAATCAAACTGCCCTATCAAACCACCCTCCTTACCCTTCCATGATCTATTGAATCTATTGATCTATTGATCAAAGTCATATTTTGTATAACATATCTCAAAAAAAACTTTTATTTATTTTGTTCTTGTTTTCTTTAAACATTATGTTTTACTATAAAAATTTATTTTATTTTTTATCTTTACTTTTAATTTCATTTTACGTAAAATTTTCTTTCGATTTTTATGTCAAAAAAAAAAAATAATTTATATAACGTTAAAACACATTTGCATTACTTTACATACCTTAAATTCAGTAAATCAGATAAATCAGTATTCAAACTGCCTTCCAGTTTCACCCTCCTACCCTTCCATGATCTCATTGATCTATTGATCTATGATTAAAGTTAATTTGTATTTTAACATAACACAAAAAACTATTATTTATTTTTGTTTTGTTTTCTTTAAAAACATTATGTTTTACATAAAATAATTTATTTATTTTGTTTATTTTCTTCAGGACTTTTGGTGTTAACTAAAATTTTTCTTATCATTTTCATGTTTATAACGTAAAAAAATTTGCCATAAGCATTTTTCATACCATCCACCTTGCCTAGATAAAAAAGATGCCCAGCGTCAAAATCAGTTAAGATCAGTTAGAGTCAGACTGCCTTCCAGTTTAACGCCACACACTTTAACCACCATAGCTCCTATTTTCCAATGATCTATTTTCGCACAGTCTGTTGCATTGCTATAGCTACAATCACTCTTTTTGAGTTTTAGTGAGACAAATAAAACACAAATACAACCTTTTAATTATATTTTGTTTTGTGTTTCTCTTGTGATCAAAATAACATTCTTGCATAAATTTTCATCATTTCTCCTCATATTTTCATCCTTTTATTCTTGTTGGAAAGAATTCTATATAAAAATTTTTTATTTTGTTTTATGCTTGCGCTCTTCTCATTACATAAAATTATTCGCTGTTAACTATAATAATAAAATAATGATTACGTTTAATTATTGTATGTAGATATAACCTAGTAAAAATTATTTTCCGAACTATTATAATCTTATATCTTTTCATGATTGACTTAGTATGTTAGCTGTCCCTGAGTTTGAATTTCTGTTATATTAGTCAAACCGCGCAGTGTGATTTATATTTTTTTAATAAATTGTCATAGTTAGGGATTAAATCAGCATATTTTGAAACTAGTATATAATTTACATAATATACATTTATTTTTATAATAAATATAGTTTATTATTACATTTTTTAATTATCTTTTACTAGTATTTTCTTACTTTTGCTCGTGAGCTTACATTTAAATTTTAGCACTCGACTTTTATCTTCATCAAATTCTTCTTTTTTTGATCAAATCCTATTTCTAAACACTGGGTCTTTGAAATCTTCCAATCTTTAATATTTTAATTATTATTGTTTTTTTTTGGGGGGTTGCACTTTACTTTTATTTAATATTTACTTTAGGTCTTGGCTTCAACTTTTTCTTTTGTGATAGGCAAATATATTTTGTCATTTTTTTGGGTTTCTATTAGAGTTATCTTAAATTTATCCCATTTTTTACATTAAATATGTCCATATTTTTGTAATATTATTATTTTTATTTAAATGTTTAATAAATCATTACAACAAGCGCTTACCCCGATCGTACAATTTATAAACAGAATGGAGATAGTTGCATTATATGCGTTCGACTGCTCTCAATTAATAAGTTAGGATTCTTAGGGAACACTACATTGATGAGGAGTTGTTTGGTCGGACCCCGAGTTTTTTTTTTACTCCCCCATAGGATGCCTAGTTACCCAAGGATGATATATAATATTTCAAAGACCCGTTGATATAAATAAATAATGTTTCTTTCGTCATCGTAGTTAGAATATTTCTGAAATATTTTATTAATTTATAGATGTTTTAGTTCATATTTCTGTTAAGCAAAAAAATTATATTACAGCGTATTTATAAATATTATTACTATACTTATATATATATACTTATCAATAATTAATACTATATACCACTAACTATAAATACGATATCTTATATATCTATACTAATCTATCCTTATATATATACTACCTTATATTAACCTACTTATATATTTCTACTATTATTATATATTTATATATTATGTAATATATATACTATATATAATATATTTATAATATTATATATATATATATAATATATTAATATATATATTATATAAAACTATGTATATTTATTATTATATCAATACTATATATATATATTCTAATATATATATATATTATATATATATATGCTAATCTAATTGAATATCGATTACATATTGATATTATATTTTATACCTACATATATGAGGAATACTGATATTAATTATTTATATTTATATTATATATTTATATATATCATATATATTATTATATAGTATATATATATATTGTATAATACTGAAAAGAGACCAACATTTTGAGACCGAAAATTCTCTAAGCCTTCAAAGAAATTTCTAAGTTCAGAAAGGTTAAGATTAGTGTATTTAAGAAATTCTTTAGTGGCAAGCTTCTTGAATTATGCCAGAAGCTTGCTCACTAAACCAATTTTATTAAAAATAACCTAAAACTATAACTCTAAACTTTTGAACTTAGAATTATTATTCACTTAGAAAATTTCCAAGGTCTCCAGAAATGTGTGGTCCTGCAGACCTACCAGCTTATAACCCCTAACTATACTTCTTAATTAATCTTATATCTTATATATATAATAATATATATGATATATACATTATATATATAATATTATTATATTATATTACATAGTATTATATATTATTATATTATATATTATATATATATATAATATATATTATTATATAATATTAGTCAATTTTTATTATATATATATTATATTAGTTACTTAAATATAATACTCTTATATTATTTATAAACAATATCATTATATGTTTATTATTTATATTTAATATCTATATAACTATAACATTAATAAAAATATAATAAGATTTATTATCTATTAATTTTTAATAACATATATTATATGTATTACAATAAATATAATAATATATATATATTATAATATCCCATATAACTATATATAAATTATAAATATACATAAATATACTACCTATATATATATATATATATAATATAATATATTAAATTATATATGTTATATATTTAATATATATATTATATATTATATATATAATATACATATATATTATATTATATTATTAATACCTTATATAATTTATATATTTATAAATATATATTCATATATTATTATCTATATTATTATTTAATATATACTTAATATATATATATATATATATATTAATATATATATATATAAGTGACTAGATATTATATATAGTATATATATATATATATATTATAATATATATATATATAATATATATATATATATATATATAATATATTATATAGTTATATATATGTTAAATAGAGTATATATAATATATATATATAAAATATTATATAATATATATATTATATTAATATCACTATAATATATTTATATTATTATATATATATATTAAGTTTATTATCGCGGTACAAATACCCGTTCAAATTCAAGAATGTTTTAAAGTAATAGTTTGTGTAAATAAAATAATACCTTTTCGATACAATTCTTAATTAGAATAGATAATGGTCAAAAAAAATTGTTTCAGATCCTGTTAATATTATTATCCATAATATAATATATATAATATATACCATATTATATATATATCACCACTATTCTATATTATAATTAGATTATATTCATTCATCTATAATACTATATCCTCATAATATTATATATATATATATATATTTATCATCCATTTTTCATATATATAATATATGCTATATATTGATATATATATATATATATTATATATATATATATAAGCGCTTCACAGATATTAAACTTCTCCTTGATACTAGTATATCTATTATTACTATTACAATAGAATGTCGATGCTACATCTGCTCTCTCGTGAGTATCTAACTATCGATTAGTCTTCTAGAAACGTACCTAATATTGATCAACTATTAACCTGAATATATAATAATGTTACTTTCAGACGATATTTAATTCAAAGCCAGTATCTTATATATTTTAATTTAAATTAATGTTATTGATCTGTATAATAAAAATATATCCCAATATATATATATATATATATATGATTTACATAATTGATTTTGTTATTTTATATTGTTTACAATATTTATGATATAATAGTATAAACATAAAGTGCTTAAACAGGTAATATGTGAAGTATTACTTATAATTATTCGGGTATGATACTGAGAATACTCGGTATTTTTCATTCTGGGCCGGATTTTTTTATTTCTTATGACTTTTTTTTGAAATATATAATATCAGTTATTATTATATTATAAACTAATTCATATATATAGACATAGTATATATAATATATTAACTATATAAAATAGATACAGAAGTTATATATTATTTTAGATAATTCATTTAATATATAATAAGTATAGTATATTATTGCATATAAATTAGTTATTGATATATATTATTTTATATATTTGAAATTATATATATATATATAATATATTAGTAATTAACAGTCTTATATATTATTATTTATAGTATTTAGACATTGACAACATGCTTTCAAATAAATATTATATATATTGTATTATATATATTAATAATATATATATAATATATTATATATATTAAATATATATATATATATATATATTATATTATAATATATATATGTATATCTTATATATAAATATATAGGTATATTATATTTTAGACAGAGAGAGAGGAGAAAGAGACCTTTAACTATTGATTTTGCTCGTAGGTAGTCGCTGGTAGGTTTTCCGTCAGATATGGTTAGATATTACCTGTGTGATATTCTGCATTGCAAATTGTTGTTGGCGAGAAGAGCCAGTCTGATATTATATTTATTTAGCGTATTTTAGCAAAAGCTCAGTTCGAAAACTGCCAACTAAGCTCAGCTGAAGATAAAAGTTGAGATATCAATATGGTTTATTCAGTGAGGTGATTTAACTGGATGAACTAATTGATATATAGTAAACAGAGAAATATGTTCTGCTAATAGAGGACTATAATTTAATCATGCATGGGAGCTAAGTAAATCCTGGTGGTATTCTTTTTATAGTCAGTTAGTAGTGGACACTGCCATCTTATGTAGATATGATATGGGTTATAAAAATAAAAAGTAGCTGAATTCTGTGTTATTTGCTGGATATCCTGATGATTTGAATATACTTATGCTGAGAAGTGATTGGGTGTGTAATAAAGATTTACTCTGGCATTGGATTGAAATCTTTTTGTTTTGCTGATAAGTGCGAGAATAATTCTAAATAAGGTTTGTAGATACTTCAATCGTTAGAGATCTAGATATGGATTGTTATTTATGACACGCAAAATAGTTTGTAAATAGGAGTTTGGAAATGCATGTTATTGAATGGGAGGCTTGAAAATTGCTCATTAGCAATCCGGAGTATGTTTAATTTAGAAATAGATGTGGTAGTTGGAAGAGTAGAAATAGATACAGGAATTAGAAGAACATGCTTACAAAAATTAGGAACTAGCGGTCGTCCTAATAGTTATGTTATACCTTTTATTGAATACTGTGCAGTAGTTTGAATTGGGTCTTCCACGATCGGATCTTTAAGAACTGATCACTTCAGAGATTGATCGATAGACCTGTCTTTTATAAAGAACGGCGGCAATTCAAGATCTGTGAATACTTAAATAATTGTCGTTTTCTTTTCGAGTTGGAGAATCTTGTGAAAAATCTCAGTACCAAAGATCATAGAGCAATATAGCACGTACTGTCGTACACCCACGAACCGCAGGTCATTGTGAAATTTGCAGGTCTTTGCAGTTATATGTCTGTCTCTGTAATGTTTCCAAAGACCCGAGGGCAATAGCGCGTACACTTGTGAATCATTATTATCTCTGAAGTTGCAATATATTATATATTCAATACTGAACATTTACATTTCAAATTTTAGACAGAAAGGCAACATTACTTAAGAAATTAATAGAAATAATGAAACTAAATAATTAATTTAAATACATAAAAAACAGAATTTTCAAGAAAAATTTAATTATTTAAAAAACTAAATTTTAAAATAGATTCTAACAGATAGAATTTATCGTGTAAATAAAAGAAACACTATAAGCATTGAAGTTGAAGCATTTTCTTATTGTTTGAAATTTGTGTGTACGTGATCAAGCTATTTATTTTAATAATAATTTTCATTGGTGGAAAATTTTCTTACTGCATAAAAAATTGATGCAGTGATTAATAGTGATTTATTAGTGCACCCAAGTGATACACTAAATAAAGTGACTCACCTAATAATTTTTTATTTGGAGCATATTTCAATACATTGAAATTAGCATTGCGAATTTTTTTTATTTAGAAATTTCAATCGCAAGGCTTCTTCTATTATATATTAATATGAATATACTGTCTCATTACGATTTTTGTATTATTATTTTATTATTATTATTACATTATTATTATTATATATCTATTCATTATTATTATTATTATATTATAATATTATGTATTATTCATATTTCTTACTATTAGTTGATTTTTGTTACTTATATTATTTATTATTTTATGATTTTTATTATTATTATTATTATTTTATTTTATATTATTATTATTAATTATGATTATTATTATTATTATTTATTATTATTTTTATTATTTATATATTATCATTAATTTGATATATTTGTTAATTAATTTATATTTTGTGTGTTAAAAGTTAGAATTTGTAAAATTTAGTCATGCTTAAATGCCTAGAAAGGTTTGAATACTTATCAGTTGTATTAAAATATGAGCATGTGGATCTTAGTACTTGAGAGTACAGTATTCGTTTTAACCTGTTTTATTATATTATATATATATATATAGTATATATTATTATATAGTATAATACATATACTGATATAATATATATATCTATATATAACCAACAATAATATATAATATACTATACTATATAATACTTATACTCTTATAGATATATACTGACAAAACTGAGCGTTAAGCTATTTCAAATTTTCTGTGTTAAAACCGTGAAACCATAATCTAGTCATTAATATTTCAATATAATATATATATATATTATATATACTATTATATATATATATAAGTATTATATATATTATTAATATATATAATATATAGATATATTTATATTATATATACCTATATATTATATATATACTATATATAATAAATTAAGATGGATCGTCTCTTTAATGTTAAATCGTGACTAAGCCACGAGCTGACCGGATACAGAGTCGGCTTCAATATATATATACTATATATATTATATATTATATTAATATTATAGTATATATATTATATAATTATATATATATTATATTATATATATATATATATATAGCGTACAGTATAAATATATATATATATATATATAATGATACTTACTATATATATATTTTTTATATATATATTTATATGATTATATAATATATATATATATATAACATACGTTATACATATATCACTATATACTATATATATTATGAACTATATGATGGATATTAGAAAAATTTTAAAAATTCACTGATGAACGATTCAGAAAGATTCGAGCACGAGTCTATAAGAGTCGCTTCATATATAATATATATATATATATATATATATATATTATATATAGAATATATATATATAATATTTTTATTATATATTTATATAATAGTGCCAATATTATATATATATAATATATTTAATAATTATATATAAAATAATTATATTATTATAATATATATATAATATTATACTATAATATATATTATTATATATCATATTAATAATAATTGTATTTATATATAATATATATATGTTAATATATTATATTATATGTATAATATATATATATATATATATTTAATTATATACTTATTATATTATAATTATAATATTCTATTAATATTATTGAATATATATATTGATGGATTTATATACCGTAACAATTGGGAATTAATATTATTTATTTTTTATTAATAAATATATATATAATACAACGGTCCTATATATAAATATATATATAGATATACTAGTATATTTCAATAAATAGGTATAAATATTCGGTAAATAAGTTCCTAATATCTAGTATGAGTTAATAATCAACTATGTGTAAGTGACGATTATCTACTAGTTAGCGTTGAATTTATATATATCATTGTTTCCATTCTCTTGTATATATATGTAAAACATTATATACTCCATTAACTTCATCGAAATAGCTATGTGATAGTATATCGTAATGCACATGATAGAGTAAAATTAAGATATATGTTTGATAAATATTAGGCAAATGAATATCATATATATACAATGAGATAATATATATTATATATATATATATTATATATATATATATATATATATATGTATATATAATATATATTATATTATATATATATATATATATATTATATATATATACTATAAGTATATATCATATATATAATATATATAAATATATATATATAAATATATATATATATTATATATATTATATATATATATATATATATGACTAATATTATATATATTATATATATATTATATATAATATCATATATATATATAATATATATATATATATACATATATACAGTCATAATATATATAATATATATATTATATATATATAGTATATATTTATAATATATATAATTATATATATATATAATATATATATATTATAATCTACTATTAAATTATATAATATATATTTAGATATATATCACAACCTATAAGCCCCACCAACACCTACCAATACATCATAATAAAACCATACACACTCCCTCATTCTATTATAATATATATATATAAATATTTATATATATATTATATATTATAGAGAGAAGAGAGACGGAGAGAGAGAGAGGAGAGAGAGAGAGAAGAGGAGAAGATGAGAGATAGAGAGGAGAGAGAGAATATAAATATATTTTTATTTGTACCCGGGAGAGGCAAACAGGTTTTTTGACTGGATCAAAAAATGAACCCGAATGAAAAAAAAAATTTAAAAAAAGTAATATAAATAAATAATAAAGAAATAATTAAAATAAAAAAATAGTAAAACAAAAAAAACAAATAAATTAAAAGAAATAAAGAAATAATAACAAAAAAGTTACTAACATACACAAAGGCTCTACATATGTTTATTAATTAGTCATTTATCGCCGTTCAAAGCATTGTCACCGCCTTGATTCCTGCACCATCATCTCGCATTGCTTAACCGCACCGCTCCACTGCACCACACTTAGCAACGGGTGGAGTTTATAACATAGTTACTTCCTCAAACTCGGTACCCCCTAGGGGGTGACGTAATCTCGTCGTAGACGAGGTTACTTGGCCGTGCACTCCCCAGAGGAGGGGTGCTAGCCCATCCAAGCAGGGAATGACCGTAGAATAATGAAATTTGGTATAGATCCTTTTTATATTGTATGCTCGATACAGAAGAGGTAAACTGACACTACTCCCACTGGGTGTTAGGGTTGAGACTCAATACCTTGGAAATGACCATAGAAGAATGAAACTTGGTAGGCACACTTCTTATAAGGTGACATCGACGTAGCCGAGATAACGTGACGCTACGCCTTTTGAGGGATGCCCCAAAATCTTGGAAATGGTCGTAGAATGATGAAACTTGGTATACACCTTTCTTATAAGATAACTTCGGTGAAGCCGAGGAAACGTGACATTACACACATTGAGGGATAGGGCTGTGTCCCAATTCCTTGGAAATGACCGTAGAAGGATGAAATTTGGTATATACCTTTCTTATGATGTAACCTCGATGCAGAAGAGGTAACATGACACTACGATCATTAGGTGTTGGTGTTGTGCCCCAAAGCCTTGGAAATGACTGTAGAATGAAGAAATTTGAAATACGTCGTTCCTATAGGATAACATCGGCGCAACTGAGGTTACGTGTTGCTACGCTCATATGGTGTGGGGCTAAGCCCCAAAACCTTTGAAATTACCGTAGTAGGACGAAAATTTGAGAGTACATAGAAGATGAAGGATAAATAGGGCAAGAAGAAGATAACCTTGAGTGACTTCAAGGGTCTAATTTTCAAATATTAATTATTTTTTTAAATTTTATTATTTTTGAAAAAATATCTATATTTTTCAAATTTTTATTTATTTTTGTTTTATTTGTTTAAGACATTTTGGTTTTACAAATTTTTTTATTCCTTTTAATGTTTATAATGTAAACAATTCGCGTTTTACAGACCCTAAAGCAGTAAATCAGTAAATATAATCATTCACCTCCACCTCTTCCCACACATCCAAGACTTTGGCCTTTTATGCAATGTCATATGAGTATTTAAGTTGTATATGGTGTAAAATATTGCAAAACTTTTATTTATTTTTATTTTGTTTGTTTGAAAAATATATGCTTTTTTCTAAAAATTTTATTCTTTTCCATGCTTATAACTTAAAAAATTGCATTTTTGCAGCCCCTAAATCAGTAAATCAGTAAATCGAAGACCGCCCACCTCAATCTTCCCCACCCATAATCGATGACATTTGTTGATCTATTATATCTAAGAACTATTGATCCATCATTTAATTCTGAAATTCTTGAATTAACCAATTGTAAACAATAGACAAAAATAAGTTTTCATGAAATTTAAAACTGCCGACTAGCCTAGTGTGCTAAGAACACAACCTTTAAACATTAAGAACGTCTTCAATAACACTATAACTAAGAGCTCAAATGTCAAGTACTTCAACCCGTAATACATTTTGCGACGAACTTAAAAATGCTAAAACATTAACAAAGTACCATACTTAACAACAGTAAAGTGACTAAAATAGCATGCAAAACGGGGGACCTATTCACGAATTTTTCAAGATTATCTCTAACATATCATGTTAATTTTACATTACATGGTATATTGTAAAAAAAATATGTTTATAAACTATACTTAAAAATATACTGATCAGTGAATATATGCCAACGTAACAAGCTTTTTTCAATAGCTGATGAGGTATAACAGTTTTAGAATTTATTTAACAAATATTTTGCATGAACTCCTTGCCTAACTATTATATGTCCCAAAGGATAAGTGCAGAACAGAAAAGAGGTTTTTATACCCCAGGATTAGTAAACTTAAACTTCTCTCTCTCAATACTAAATACACCACTAAAGTTCGAACAAATCGATAAAAAAAGTAAAAACTTAACCTATAAAGCTAACATAGGGGAAGAAAAATAAGTTTTCATTATATGCTTATTTATACATTTATTTCTTCATTCTAAGGGTGAGGACTAAAAATATCTTTGGCTCTGTGGCTAGCGGCCATATTCAAGCCCCACTAGAAAAATGTAAGTAAAATTCGGAATTTGCATAGTCCGGATTCAATTACTAACACACCAAAATGTAGGTTTTTTTGCCTCGTAAAACGATTATTCTCCGGTGTTTTATCGGTGAACTGTGAGTGTCATTCGTTTCAGGAATTTTTAATTTTATCAAGAAAATCCCATGGTGTTGACGATGCCAATTAACTTTGCAAAATTTTTTTGCAAAGTGACTTCAACTTGAAATATGCATAGAATAGTACTCTCATTACCTACAATTACGCTCAGGATTGCTTTTTTTCTAATATTTTTTAGAGTTTATGGTGGCTCAGGAGATTTGCTCCAATTGCCAATAACCCATATGTTTATTTAACTCACCACTATTTTGAATTAGACGTCGAAAAGTAATTGAATCAGTATTGTTTATATTTCTACTAATCCGAGTGGCAACATCAATTAAATTTTTTGCAAGAGACTTTGCATTAATTAATCGGAGGCAATATGCATACGTCTGCTGTAGATAATTCTTTGTTATGCAATAGGTTTGAATTATGTTCTTGAACAAACCTTTTCAAAAAAAAAAATATTTTGAAATTCTTTAAAATTTTCACTGAGTATACAAAAAATTTATCTATGTAAAAAAGATATGCATCTTGGCCGATTATACAAGCCCTGAAATTTCATGTTGATCGGATTAGTAGAAAAAAAAAAATATGGCAATTTTTTCATTGTTTTTCAAATAAAAAAAATATTGGTTTGGAATTGGAAAACGCTGTGCACAAAACTTTAGAAAGTCAGAAGAAAGCAATTTGGATATGATAGGATAATGGACCTTTCTGATGGATTCACTTTTTCTAAGATACTAATTCACTTTGCTAAAAAAGAAAATAATTTTGAAAGAAAATTCTAACTCAAAAAGTCAAAACAGTGGATTTAAAAGAATGGAAAAGTTTACTGAAAAGAAAATGACTACAAAGTACAGAAATAACACCGGGAAGATTCAACAGGGTTTATTTATTAGGGAGGGTCAAGAAACCTAAAAAAAGTATACTTTTGGTGTTATATTTAATCGCAAAATCGGGCTGAAATTCCGAAATTGTATGTCCATATTTTATCGGTGGGGCTGAAAACGGGGCATCAGCCCCCAGGCCCAATTATTGGATACCTTCCCCTGATAAGAGTGCATTATTATATATACTATATAAATCAATTTATGTTTATTTTTAATATATATTGATTCATTTTCGGGACTGAACTTGTAGTCAAGACCAAATATCAAATGCTACTGCATCATCTGAGCCATTTGCTGTTCAACTCTCAAGAGATTCAAATTTCCTTAAAAAAATGTAAGATATAAAATGCCTTATATTGCGCACATAAAGTCCATTGTTCTGCATATTCAGGTTCAATATCACGCATTCTCTCATGCCAGAGAGAAAGTTTTATACACGTTGTTATTATTTAGATACTCTGTATAACCCAATTAGTACGGTAAACACATGTTTTCAGTCTGTAAATATTGAAGATTATTCCATGAGCTATATGTATTAGTCCTCAAGTATGTCGACTTCAACAAGATGAGATGATAATTCGTTTTTCATTTCAAACAAAGCTGTAATATTTTTCAGATGAACGAACTGTGAATCCTATACGGGTACTGCTAGAACATAAACGAAATGAGACATTATTCGAGAGGCTCTTACAAAAGTATCGATCATACAAGGCCGTTATAATATATAAGAAGGCTGTATTACACGACGATAAAGACAACTCCTCTATTATTCTGAATATATCATAGAGATCGCTCATACTAATCTCCTCTAGTAGTGACATTCACCATGAGTTGAAAGCATCAGATGACTACAATACTTAGCCGTCTTTCGATCATCAGGATATCTCTGAGATAATTTGAGGATTCTCATTTCAAAATTGAATATGTAATCATATGACTCTATTATTTTCTCCTCTGACCAGGATTACAACAACTGTATAGGTCTTCGAATTATCGGTTTATTTACGAAAATATCCATTATTCAATATTGATCACTTTACAGTCCTTAAAATTGAGGAATAGCTAAAGTGTTTCTCATAAATGAATATCACATAACTTAAGACTTTATCGTTTAGCGGTGAGAACTTCAATCTCTACCAGCATAGCGAAAAATGTACTTACTGGATGAAGACTCGAATGTTAAACAGTCTCCAAGTTGGTAAGGAGTCTTTCTTTCAGCCAAATCGGGAAGAACGTAAACAGAATATGAGTACGAACAACCCATACGCGGATTCAAAAGGGTCTATCACACATGCAATGTACTCGCTTTGTTTACACATGTAATTGGAACAGAAACAAAAAAGTGATAATAACAATGATAATGTTCATGTACATAGGGCTTTGACACCCGATGTTCGTTTTCTGTTCGGGTGTGAAGGTATTTTTATGTTCTGCTATTAATCACGTCTCGATCTCGTTTTCTGATTTCGTATCTTGGATTATATCAATGATTAGACCTTACGAGCAATTCGTTTCACGTTTGATAAATTTGAAAAATTCGATTTGTTACCAAAATCGTAGATACAGCGTCGAGAAATTGTTTCAAACTCCTCCCCCTTGTGAATCTTGATTACGCATTATCAAATGATGATTCATTGTTTGTCATCTTAGTGTAGATTTGAATATCACGTCAGACAAACGCAAATCTCATCTAATACCGGGATAATTTATATTTTTAGGTTTTATAGGCTATTAGCCATATTAATTTTTATATGAGAGACCTAACAAAAATTTGTTTCATAACAAATCTATCTGTCATAACTGACCAACGAGATAAATACTATTCTATGCAGTGTTGTCAAATTATCTCTGTCTGATACGCTGTTGTCAAACTTACCAATTTCGCATGTTCTATCACATCTATGACATACCAATGTTAATAATCTTAACATAGTAATATATTTCTTAATTCATAACCTAGCAGTAACTACTGAACTCGAAATCTATTGCTCAACATAACAAAGTTTTAACATCAGTAAACGTAAAATAAAATGGTTTATTTTAATTTATTCTATTTAAATTTATTTATTTTTTTTTTTAAATATGTTTATTAAAAAAATATATATTTTTTAAAGCTTTTATTTATTTTTTATTTTATTTGTTTAAAACATTTTGTTTTTCATTTGTTTTTATACTTATGGTGTATGTCGTCAGCTAAAAAAAAATTCTGTTTTACTTGATCTAAAGAGTAGATCAGTTAAATCAAAAACCCACCCATCGCCTTCACCCCAACCATCCTTGATTCAAATGATCTATTGGATCGGATGGACTGTCAGTCATATTTTTACCTTTCATTTTTTAATATAAACATAGCATAAAATACGTTTCTCTTGAAATTAGATATCATAGTAAGTATTAAGCAAAGTTAGCCTACTAACAAAACGTACAGTAACTGAACGAATATCAGACAAACGTGGAGATCCAATGTTAAAACTATAATTCAAGCATATATTTACCAGGTCAATGGGTTAATTTACGATACATATTAGTATTTTTAATTTTTAACAAATATTGGACGAGTCACCAAAATATAACTTGCTAGATCGTCAATGAATAGATGCTAACATATAAAGTCTCTCACTTACCGTACAATAAGCTAATTCATGATACACCTGTAACTAAGAACATAACGTACTCCATAGAGCATTACCTGGATACTCTCTACATCATCGGATAAATGCTGATCATCCTGGGAACATATAAGTCACTAACACACATACGGTGAAAGAGCTCAAAGTCCACGCCAAATTTCTCAAGATTTATCGTTAATTTGTAGTTAATATTAGTACGTACTTTACAATTTTATAATTTAACATATCTTACCTACAACTATCATCGTCCATAGATAAATGCTTAAACATAATACAACAGTATTTCACATTAATAAAGCTAGCATTACATACGTATAATAAATCTAAGAATATATAAACGTTCAACAAACAAACCTGAATTACCTTACACTATATACAGAATATAAATATATAACATAACGAAATTTTCTAATAAGAACCTTAATTATATGTATCTAAACTATATATACAAGAAAATTACGTTCCATTGTATAGAGATGCTATAAGCTTTATATTATATTAATAAAAATTCTATTTTATGTATTTTTTACTTAAATAAGACTCAAACATATACATACGTCAAAAGCTATAAAATAACAATTACGCTGGTCAAGAACATATAAAATAAGCTGCCAGAACATACCTACTACCTTTTACATTTACGAATAATCTGCCAACATTAATCAAAGTTCGTCTTTATACTTTTCAAACAGTACTAGATTAACAATCCTATGTAATTATGATTAACTATTATCATAGTAGAATATTTACTAAATAAACTTATCACTTACACACGAACTAAATTGCCTAACACCAAGCAGATGTATTAGAACGTATATTATACGTATATTAAATAAATGCATACTAACATCACGCAATATCTCTAACATTAATAAATATTTTTTTTTGTATATACCATTGTGATATTAACAAACAGTTTATCAGAATCTTGTACCTAACTATCATACGGCTCCGGCGAATAATTGCAAACATTAACAAATTTTTTACAACATCTTCGGTTATATTAAATAAAACCTTATTAAAAATACTAATCAAAATTATTTAATGCATCACAACAAAGCCTTAACAACCTTATTATGCACGAATCAAAATGATAACTCAATTAACATAATAGTAGATTCTATATGCACTTTAATTTAACAGTATGTAAACCAAATAATACTACCTACTCAATACTAACTTGAAACATAATATAACATAATGTGATAAAACAACAAATTACTTAACGTGTAACCCTAAGTACACGAATAACCTGCTCAAAGCATAACATAATGTTCCTAGCTTAACAACAGTAAGATACGAACTACATATCCTAACAAATGTAAGCTATTCACACTTTTTCAAGCGATCCTAAATCATATCATAATGACTAATTTCTTGATATGAACTATTAATCATTTAAAACATTGATCATAATACCTAATATCCTAATAACTATCATTTGGTATAATCAACATAAATACATTGCAAACTTAACATAAATTTTTAATCCTCAGGATAGCTATAAAACTAAACAAAATACATATAAACATACCTTACATTTCGCTAAATAAATATGATACGAAGATTGAACAAAGTTCCGTACTATATCAAAGGGTAATAGTAGCAAATATGCATGAACGAAAACACAAATTCTACTCGCCACTTTTCAACCAACATATCAATGCATTAATTTAACAAACAACAGAAACATTTATACATAACCTAAGGCTCCCACCGCACTGACAAACTAATAAATGCTAATTAAATCCTGAAGTAGTATCGAGTTAAATAAACAAATAATTATGAAATAACTGCTTTCGGACGATAGCAGAGAGAGAGAAAGAGTGGGATGAGAGAGAGAGAGAGATGAGAGATTGAGTAAAGTGCAAAAAAAAATCTTTCTAAAGAAAAAAAAGACAAGCAAAAAGAGATATAAAGTTAACCTTAGTATATTGTTGTGTACCTAATCTAGATATATTTATGAGAGAGAAAAGGGAAATTAGCCTTAAAAAGCTTAGTGCATTTTAAGAGAGATGAGAGTAGAGAGAAGATGAAGAGTAGAATTGTTATTTATTAGATACGAGAAGGAAGAAGAAATACAGTAGATTTCACCAAAGTTGATTCATTAATATATTTCTTTATCCTCAGTTATTTATATAATAGCCTAAAGGATACATCTTCCTCCTGAGGAGAGAGGTCAATGTATGGTGTGTTAATTTTTTTATTCTATAGGAAACCTTCGTTATTATCTGCGGACGAAGTGTCCATTTATATTTTATTCGTAAACAGAATGGAGACCGATACATTGTTTATTGCTCGGAGGTGCACATAAGAAATAATTCATTTCTGTTGAAGCAATACTTATAAATGAATCATTTTCCTTTTTTTAATAGAAATGAGATGTGTTTTTACATGATCATGGTAGAATGCTAAAGTTATTGTTTTCAATTTCTTGACATAGCATCAGTGCAAGTGTGAATAGTTATATCCGAGGATGACAAATAAAAAACATTTAGCTGAAGAGGTTCCATTAATTATAAATAAGAGTGATCTTGATATATTCTCGATCGTATGGTATTTTAGTAAATATATTAAAACGTCGTTAAATTATGGAAGAGGTTTTGGAAGACAGTAGAAAGAATAATAATAAAATGAATTGTAGTTTGATGAATAATATGATTTAAGAATGAGGTAAAGTAATAATAGAAATGCGTTTTAAATAATATATACAGAGACTTAGTAAATTGAGTGAAAAAAGAACTTAAATCATAACTAAATCATGATGATAGATCAAACATTACTTGAAAGTGCCGTAATAAAATATAATTAAGCTCAATGTAATGATAATCTAACAATCAATTATTTTAAATATGATAACAGTGGCTTACCGTTAAAAATAAGGGAAAATAATCAGGTAGTAAAATATTAAATAAAACTAATCTAGCGTGGAAAAGATTTTACTTAATCTCTCTGGCATATGAAATGAAAGTTAAGGCGCTAATTGAAATCCTGAAAAGCAGACAGTAAGAAATGGTTTATAATGATGCTGCAGAGAAGCATTTATACTTACCTCATTATCGAGGATGTTGAAGCATTTGGAATGAATTGAAATATAGCAATGAAATATAATAATACAATGTCTCATATTACTAGCCTTAATCCTATGATCCCTCAAATAACTTAGGCTCAGAAATATTAATATATTTAAAATAATAAACATATATATTGTTTATATGAATTATAATAATAAATTGTCTATGAAGTAAATCTGTTTTTAATGCAGTTCCTATATACTATAATAAAATTTTACTTTGGATATATAGTGCGTCTATAAGGAAAAGGAATGAGTTAGCTGTTTAAAATTTCCTAGCAATTCTCAAAAATTAGGATATAGTGTTATAATAGTTTGCGTTCTATGAGAAGGTCATATAAAATAATAACTTATTTTTATCATTATGCATGAATATACTAATAGAGTATATATATATGATAATAGTAAAGACCATAATAATAATAGTATTATGATAATAAGATTTTTAGTTAATACATTAAATAAATTATATACTATGTTAAATGTATAAAGCTTATGTTTAAGTTGGATCAATGTAGTACAGTTTCAGTATGATAATTAGGCAGTTAGAGATTATTTAATTTTTTATTAAATACTTATTCATAGTCATAGTTCACTCAATAGTATACATTGATATGTTTAAGTGATAGACGTCTTGAAAAAGTGGATAGGTTACGGGTTTTGTCGATGCTATGTTGAGTTACTTCTGTTGTTAAGTATGTGGAACTTGTTAATGTTAGCAGATGTATTCGTGCGTAAGGTATGTAGGTTTGTCGTTGTAACCATTATATGCTTATTAGGTTATGCTTGTAGTTAAGCTCTTAGATTTAGATGATGGAAGAACTTTGTTCTACGTAAAGCATAAGATTCGTACAGTATATAAGAAGATCATTTTTATAGTTATTATGATTTTATCCACAATGAAAATTTAGAATGCGACTTTGAACAATAGATCAATAGATCGAATAGTATCAATAGAAACTAGATTCAATAGAAGCATATAGATTACAAAGTGAACAGGAATCTATGGGGAAAGGTGGGAGGAGGGGAAGGGGCTGGTTTGATAATACTGAAATGTTGTGTTAGTGTTGTGATAAGTGTTAAAAGATATTTCAAATTTTTTGGTAATCGCAATAAAATGCAATAGTAGAATTTCAGTAAATTAATAAGTTTTATAAGTTAACAATTGAAAGAAACAATTAAATAAAAATTTTGCAAATTAGCGCAAAATATAATTTGAATCAATAGATCAACTAGCGAATCAACTAGAGTTCGTGGAATAGGTGAGTGAGGTAGAGCTAGACTTAACGTAGGAATACGTATAATCAATTTACTAATTTACTGCTTAGTCGAACTCTTGTAAAAGCGAGAAATTATCTTACAGGTAGAAACTATAAACATTAAAAGAATAAAATGTTAAGTAAAGAACAAATGTTTTTACAATAAAACACAATTAAAATAAAGTTTAACACATATTTATTTAGTAAGAATAAAATTTAAAAAAAAAACAGATATATTGAAGAATTAAAAAAACCTCGATAGAATCAAACTCATATCCGTGCTCGTATCATTTCGTTCAAAAATCCTATTTATTTTCCTCTTCAATGTACTCTCCAAATTTTGTCCGTCTACGGCAATTTCCAAGGGTGTTGGGGCTTAAATTTCAGCTCTTCATTGGGTTACAGTTCAATAAGATGCTCTAGCAAACTAGTAATTCTTAGAAAATAGGGGCTCAAGGACCTTATTAAGAACTGAGATCAATTATACCAAATCTTTTAATCATTTCTACTCTGGTCACTTCTCTAGTATTGATGGCACAGCCACAACCACCTAATGGCGTAGTGTTTATGTTACCTCTTCTGTATCGAATGGTTGACAATATACGAAAGGGAATATTCCCATGTCATAACTTCTACGCATTCTCCTAAGGTATCATAGGGATTGTGGGGCAGAGCCCATCACTTCAGTGAGGCTTGTGCAAATCGAAAGGAGTTTAGTGTCACGTTCGACCTCTCTCGGTTGCACGAGGTTAGCGTATATAATATAGATAAGGTGTGCAGAGATATGCCAAGTTCTTATCATGCATCTGGCAGCGTACTACTCTCTAACGTTTAGGTTTAACAGCCCCATCCTAAGGTGATCGCGTCACGCTCTACCTAGGATGCTCTTCTGACTAGGTCGTCACTTAGCACATAGATAAGTAGGATTACACACGATTGATACCAGGTTTTATCCTGCTAACAGATCAATTTCACACAGGTCATGTGGCTCAGGGCTCCAACACCTGAGTGGCGTATGTGTTGTACATTATACACATCGTTACTGTATCGACGGATTACCTTATAAGAAAGAGCGCTATATTGGGTTACCAATTTCACGTTACACGGGGCGATTGTGTTTATATGGAGGGTCCATGCACACCTTATGGGGATATCACGGAATTCCTAAGGAACTCGTTCGACAGACCGTGAGGAGAATTGGCTTACACTACCTAAAATGTATAGTCCAGAGCTCTTGAGAAGATACTATGGTGTTGAAAAACTCCACCGTTGCTAATGTGGCTGCTCGGGGTGCTATGCGATGCGGCTGAGCTGTATGGTGCTGGGTGATGGTGCATACTCCAAAACTTTGACAATTGCTTTAAACATTTATTTATATTTTTTATCTCATTTGATCTTATCTATTATTATATTTAACTCTCAGTATATTTACACTTAATTTTGTCCTATCATTCCCTTGTCAACCTTAACACTACTATTTCCCTTTTTATTTATGTATTTTTCTTTATATATTTATTTATTTATTTTATTTATTTTTATTTCCTTCGGTTAATTTTTTGACCAGTCAAAAAACCGGTTTACCTTTCCCGTATATATATATAAATACAAACATATATATATATATATATTATACTAGTATATATATTAATATTATATAATATACTATTATATATTATATATTATATATTATATATATAATATATATATATATATATCATATATAACCCTCATATATACTATATATAATATTAATATATCTATACTATATATAAAATATATATTAAATTATAATATATTATAATAAATCGAAGATTTTGACTAAGCAAAGCTTTGAACAGTTAACGACGATTACCTCTATACCAATTGGAAATGACTTAATGAAAATTTAATTTATATTTCACAAAAATAAATATAAAATAAAGTACGTAAATAATCTCTACAAAAGGGTATGGAGTCATAATTATGTTTACTTTCCAATTTATTTTTAATTTATCTTTATTTTATTATTCCTCTAAATAAATAATAATAAACTTACACCTTAGAGTAAACCTACCGAATGAATTTGAGTCACTAGTCCATAAGATTCGATTACCACAAAATTTTGTCTTTCACGAGCCAAGTCACACTTCTGAAAGAGCTGACTACTTCATAAGAAATCGAATAGTCTCTTAGAAACATACTGAGAGAAGTCGTCGCATTTAGTTTCCATGATACCTTATCATCTTATATACTCTTATCTTATGCAATAGATCTATTCTTCATAGTTTGTCATCAAGATGACCATTCAGCATAGTTATCTGACCCACGAATTATCTCTCTACTCATTGCACGATTATCGCATTGGATGCGAAAAAGATTATTGAACAAATAGTGCTCAGTTCTAGTTGCTTTTTTAATATCAGTAGTATTACAAGTATTCATCTCTCAAATATCAGGCTATTAATCTTATTGCACAAGAATGTAGGGCGAAAGTTTTAATGTTCTTAGAAAGAAGGTACGTCTTATCCGATAACAAGAACTACTACAAATGTTCGAACTTAAAGAGTATCTTAATATTACATGCTCATCATATGGATGGAATCATCACCATCTATGATTGTATGTTATTCCTCTCCAAGGATATCGCGTCAACTTTTCTCATGTTCTTAATAAATGGCTGTAAAGGAATCGTTTTGGTATGTTGCCGTAGGAAATTATCAACACATAATAATGAGTCTACTATGCATCCATATTGTATTGATCTATGTTACGTAAGGAAATTCTTGAAAGACTATTTAACGCTGTTGTATCTTACTTTGGGATAGACAGAATGGGCAAAGTTTAGAGAATAATTATTTTCATCCTGTTATAGAGAAACTGTCATATGATTCTTCCGGCGAATCGGTGCTTGCTCATAAAAAATACTAATTTGGTCTCTTGATATCTTCGATTCACACCTTTATCTAAATAGTAATAATTTAGTTTGATCTTCAAGAGATGAAAATTTTACGTATTTTGATAATGTACTGTTACAAGCATACAAAGATTTCGTTAAATTATATTTTTATAACAGCTCCTTTAGATGTAAGAAATTATTTTGGTTTCTCACCAACTAATCCAAACTTCGAACTTATCTGATTCTACAAAGTTTTCCTTTCTCATTATGACTCATTAGCTGCCAACTCTTCGTGAAGTATCGTATCTTGATATATCTTGACCTCATGGTGCGAAGGATCTTTTTCAAGGAATATATGCCCGGGTGAATGGTATGATAATTTAGTATCGGATAAGTGATTTTCAATTGATATTTATGAGTCTGCTTAGTCTTATGTTGCAAAAGTCTAACCGATACAACATTAACTGGATCAAGTTGAATAAATTCGTCAAGTCCCATTCGATATCTTAATCAAATTCCTACCTCGAATAACTAACCCAGTTGAGTCCTTATTTTCCTCCGTCTCTGTTCTTATCCATCTAGCCAGATAAAAAAATAAAATTGACGCATTATGATATCTATCATCTAATCTTATATATATTAAGTCAATCATCATATAATTTCCTACCACCATCCAGATATACCATTACTTCTCTCTCACAATAACTGGATATATAATAATACGTTATACTAAGTATATGTTTAATTGCGTAACATGATAATTAGCCTACCGGACAATATGAAATTAGTAGAAGTAATTATGACAGCATAAGTCGGGAAAATAAAGAAGACCCTAGCTATACCTTTACCAGCATACCACTTTAAATATATACTATATATATAATATACATAAGTATAATTATATAGTTCGGAGAACTGCGATTCTAGTAACTACTATATATAATATATATATACTCCTAGCGTCTTGTAAATTATATGAAAGAAAAGAAATTTTATTCCGCTAATATAGAACAACTGTGCAGTTAATTTGATTTGTAATAGAATTAATTATATTTCAATATCATTTATGTTATTATTATTATTTCAAAAGTTTGTTTCAGATTTTATTTAACATATGAGCATTGATCTAGACTAAACTCTTGTTTTTATCCCCAATTTTCTACTCCCTGTATAAATACAATCATCTTACAGTGTTCTGAAAAACTGAGATGTGCGAGCGGACGTGGGGATTTAGTAAGTACCAATTCAACGTTTCATAAAACTCTCTTTCTGCTACGAGAACGCGGACCCACACGCTCTACCTATACTGCCATCCAAACACCAATATGTGCGAGTGCAAGTTTACCAGGTGTCTGCGTACACTTCCCTCAGCAATAGCGCCTATGAATCTCGACATCTCAATAGAAACCCTTAACGTAACGTATCACTCATTCGAAAACTTCATTATGCTAGTATATTATTATAATTTTCACTTCTCGACTAGATTAATATTCTAGATCACTCTATTATTGTTTCTTTAGCTCTTCTCAATTATACCTCATTATGTGACTCTCAGATAATCTTCTGATCATCTATATACTACACACTCACTGCTCCGTATCTGGTATTTTCTACTCTCAATCTCTTGGTTCTATCTCATAATACCAATGAGAGAGCTCCATAAACGATTCCCAACAACCGGACCAACCTTTCACATTACAACAGTTTAAAGTAACTCATCCGATTTAACCGAGTAACAGTAATTTATAAGTTTAGATATCAACGAGTAAATTCCAGCGAAAATTTCTTTTCCAACCATTTATACACATTCATATTTCTAAAACCTAATCCACACACTTGCACTCATAACCACCTGTTTTCGAGAGACTAGTATAAGCATAATAAACATATCGTAATAAAGTAAATTTGGCTCGTTTTTACGATATAAAAAACTATTTTTATTAAATTTATATAATATATCTGTTATGGATACTTATGCACTAAAAGATAGATTTCTCTAAAATAACATTTCTAACCAACACATTACATACGTTAGCATCAATAAGTCCGAAATTCATTTTTAAATATTTTAATAAAATTTCAGTTAAAAAATATGACATTCATTTTACTTCTTACTTATTCTTCTATCACTATATTCATTCTAATACACTTAGACGCCAACTAAGATTTGTATCTCCATTATATAACTGATCACAATATATTGTATACAATACTTAATATGTACTTTTATATAAACTACTCTTATTATTATTCTCATGATATAGGATCCTAATATATTATATAATAGTCCCGTATCATACTATTATAATACAGTAACACCGTATCATATATAGTATCACATGTGTGAATAAACTAATAAACTATTCTACCATCTAATGTGTAATAGACAATATATATACAAATTAGCTTTACCAGTTTACTTTCTAATACATATTATATAATATAATAGTCCCTTTTAACTATCCTACTACAACGCAAACTATTACAATATTATAAATAATGCATTATCTTTGTGACAAACTCATGAGCTACTTAATAGTGACCTATTCGAATACTAAATAACTTGTCCCCTATATATCCCTACTAAACGCTTTTGTTCAGAAAGAGCGTTATGTTACGACTCGGCATATGTTGTTCGCCACAACATATATATTTTAATAAAGGTCTAAAGAAATATTTATGTATGGGTCTCACCAATATCAATATATCAATAAATACGTCATAAACCTAGATAGTATATAGGCTGATTATCCTTCACCACACCAGTAATCTTATCTTTTTTACGTCATTAACTTATACAAACACACTCGCTTTATTAGACTTACCACTATATATCATAAATACGATACATATAGTCTATATATATCCAAAATCTTTTATATATATTACTACCTAAGTCATTCTCAAACCTCTTCAGATTTGCGCCCGACACAAAACCAAATCTAACTATAGCTATCATATACAATATACTAAGGTTTGATCAGGTAGAATACCACTCTCACTCAATCTCTCTCAATTATCTAATAATGATTCAATTCTTACATATATATAATCTCAATATATACTTGTCACCATCACTTATATACCCCTATAATTAATTTCATTTACATACATTAAATATCACTCTATTTACTAATACCAAATACAGATTTTGAGACTTCCGCCTCAATTAGAGAGACAATATAGCAATATACATCCCTCATATGTCTCACTATCCAGCTAATATTAAATAATTAATATGACTTTAAAACCTCAATCACTATTTAATTTAAATTTCATCTATTTTTAATAATAATATATATTATTCGTTATACATAATCAATCAGCAATAGTCACTAATATATATAATACATACGTAATAACTTATTATTTGATTATCCATAATTCCAAACTATAAGACTTAGACCACCAACAACCATATACACTAACAACCTCATGACCAATATGTAGAGTATATACTTTCCATATTATTTATAAATCTATATTTGATACGATATACTCTATTAGATTATGTGCAATAATTACCAATATATAATCTTAAATAATATATATGCTAATTTATATATGTTATTCTCCTCATTCTCGATAATTTTAATCCCAATCATCCTTATTGTTATATTTCTCAATGTACAGTAATATATTAAGATTATTGAACATCTCACACATTATCTATCTTATATAATACCAATTTATCTAAACGCATCTCTATGTTATATCTTTCTCCTCAAATCAGTTACTTCAAGTCAATTCGTACGACACTCATCCTGACTATATATATAGAATATACCATGCTAATATATCTTCCACTACATCACTTCAATAAACCTAACACCCTATATTTAAAATATTATAACTATTACAGTTTATAACTACATATGTTAATGTTCACCTTTATAATACTTACCCTTATATATAAATGATATAGATATATATATTATATATATATATATATATATATATAAATATATATATATATAGTATATATAGGTACTAAATATATTAG
>JABUQX010024594.1:25000-47500 GCA_015478945.1 Trachelipus rathkii | reverse complement strand
CTTACACAAGCTTCACTATCGTCATATATACTTTTGATTCCATTCAGAAGCTTACCACCAACACCATATCACTAACACCTGCCATAGAGCTTCCTTATTAATCCTATTATACGTCTGTTGCAAATCCATAAATCCTAAATACAATTTATTCATCTCCTCCCTCATTATCCCAATCATTTGTTTCAATGTACAGATTTGATCCAAACATCCTCTACCACTTCTAAAGGCACCATGTAATTCCCCAAATCAGTTCTTTAGTTATTCGATGCACTCTTTCGAACAAAATACCAGCATATATCTTCCCTACAACACTCAATAAACTAATTACCTTATAACCCTTACAGTTATCTTATTCCCCTTACCCTTATATAAGGGTACTAATATTGCTCTCCTCCAATCCCTCGGAACTATACCCTCCATAAACGCTTTGTTATACAACTTCCAAATCCAATCAATCACCATTTCGCTCTATATATATATATATATATATATATATATATATATATATATATATATATATATATATATATATATATATATATATATATATATATATATATATAAAAACATTTACTATTATATATATATATATATATATATATATATATATATATATATATATATATATATATATATATATATATATATATATATATATATATATATATATATATATATATATATATATATATATAGTTTTGTGTAATCTGAAGAGAGTTTGAGAGGATTGGTAGAGAGATTTGGCAGGGTGTGTAAAAGGGATGGATTTGAAAGTAAACGTAGATAAGAGTAAGGTTATGGTTGTGAGTGAGGACAGTCCTCGGTGTGAAGTTATGCTAGATAGTGAGCAGCTGGAACAAGTGACTGAGTTTAAATATTTAGGATATATATGTTGGACGAAAAGGGAACGGATGATGTCGAGTGTAGTAGGAAAGTTGTGAATGGCAGGAAGGTGGCTGGTGCAATTAAATCCTTGGTGGATGTAAAGAGACTAAGTCTTGAGTGCGCTAGGGTCTTGCGTGATGGTATGTTGTTACCTGTGTTAATGTATAGTAGTGAGACTATGGTCTGGAATAAGAGGTATAGATCTAAAGTACAATGTGTTCAGATGGACAATCTTAGGGGCGTGTTAGGTGTGAGAAGAATTGATAAAATGAGGAATGAACGTATTACAGAGTTGTGTGGTGGGAAAAAATGGATAAATGAGAGAATAAATGAAAGTACGTTCAGATGGTTTGGTCATGTGGAAAGGATGGATGATGGTCGGTTGGTTAAGTGGATGTATAGTGGTGAGCGTATTGGGTCAGCAAAAGAATGCCTGGAGGAGTGAAATGTGAGTTTGGCAGGGGCGAGAAGAAAGGTGCATAATAGGAGTGAATTGCGGGTTTTGTGAGGGTGTATGGTTGTGGCCCATCTGGGCCAAGGGATGAACCCCACATTGGCGAGATGTCATAGTGAGGGTCCGTCGGTCCCGTGAAGCTCTAGGGTGGATTTTCTGACTGCGGCGAGTTCTCACTAATAGGTATAAAGGGGAGGTAAGGCTGGGCTTTCTTTTCGACTTGTGTCATATTCTTCTACTACTTTTCTGTTTCCGGTGCATGTTACGCACCTTACCCCCAGCTTTAGGAAAAAGGTGGTTGATGATGATGATGACGATGATGATGATGATGATAAATATATATATATATTTATATATATATATATATATATATATATATATATATATATATATATATATATATATATATATATATATATATATATATATATATATATATATATATATATATATATATATATATTTAAATATATATATATATATATATATATATATATATATATATATATATATATATATATATATATATATATATATATATATATATATATATATATATATATATATATATAGTAGTATATATAAATATATATATATATATATATATAAAAATATATAAATAAATACAAATATATATATATATACATATATATATATATATATATATATATATATATATATATATATATATATATATATATATATATATATATATATATATATATATATATATATATATATATATATATATATATTATGACATATACTTTATATTCATAAATGGAAATTTATTTAGAATACATATATAAGAAATAATAATATCAATACGTAGGAAAATGATAAAAAGAAAATAAAAAATATTGGCAAGTTAAAAATGCCAAAAGTACTTGCAAGTACCAAGCACAAGTACCAAGTACAAAAGGCTCAAGTACAAGTACACTGGTTTTAGAAACTGCAAGTACAAGTACAAGTACAAGTACTCCAAAAAATGTACTTGAATAAATGTACTTGAACCCAAGCCTGATATATATATATATATATATATATATATATATATATATATATATATATATATATATATATATATATATATATATATATATATATATATATATATATATATATATAAAAACTACCTTTTAACGTGCTTTATCCCCTATGCAGGGGGTAACACGGGGGGACCACAGGAAATCGAACTTTAAGGCCGGCTATCCCAAACCAGCGCCACCAACGTGTTCGCAGTCGAGTTTTAATTGCCCCCAGGTAGATAAAACCCAACTGCTACGCGGAGGATTTGAACCAGCTTCCTCTCGTATGAGAGGCAGCGACTCAACCTCCTGCGCCCCGAGGCGTTCTTATATATATATATATATATATATATATATATATATATATATATATATATATATATATATATATATATATATATATATAGGTATATTTATATATATATATATATATATATATATATAGTTATATATATATATATATATATATATATATATATACATATATATATATATATATATATATATATATATATATATATATATATATATATGTTGTTGTGGCTGTTTATATATATATATATATATGATACTGTTTTGTTGGTTCGGTAAATTTCAGCTCCTCCTCCGAAGACCTTGGCTCCGACTTCATCAAAGGTTCTTAGTAACTTTCAAAGGGCCGGAATTCCCTGCTTCGCTCTCCGTTCCATCATATAATTGAGTCCTACTCTTATCCTCGTTTTCTTTCGTCATTTCCTTAATTTTATTCCAATAATCTCAAGTTAAAATTGAAAAGAAAGATAAATAACAGGTGCCTCACGCTAACTTAGTATGGAGTTTGTGTAAGGAATTTTTTCTCCAACTTCCATTTATCTCTAAACACAAATATTGTCATATATATATATATATGTATATATATATATATATATATATATATATATATATATATATATATATATATATATATATATATATATATATATATATATATATATATATATATATATATATATATATATATATATACATTTATATATATATATAGAGAAGATATATATATATATATATATATATATATATATATGGTATATATATATATATATATATATATATATATATATATATATATATATACAGTACTGGCATATTTATTATGGATTTTTTTAAAATTTGCTATTTTTGAATAAAAAGGTTTTGAACTTATTTTAATACACCAGGATAATATAAATATTTTACTATTTATTTACCAAACTTTAAAGTATTGTGTGGCAGTATCTGGCAACAATGACAGATTTGGTGAATTATTCAGTGTTTATTATATTTTCACGTTCAGTTGCTGTCCTGCTTTCACGGGAGTTGTGTGTGTTAGCGATGTTTTACACCTTTTATTATTTGTTATAATTAGTGTATACTAGTGTTTTATTGTATTATTTTAATAATAATACCATTATTTTCAGATATTTTGGTAGTTTATAAAAGTGATCAAATATGGGTAAAGTTAGTGATTTGAGTCCACGGAAAGTCGGACAGATTAATGTGTTATTGCAAGTGAGCAACTTAAAACAGAAAGAAATAGCAGCAAAACTTGGGGTTTCAACTCAAACAGTTAGTAATATTAAGAAGAAATTGAAATACGGTCACAGTTTGAGCTCAAATAGGGTTGGCAAATGTGGAAAGAAAAGAAAAACAACACCCAGGGAGGACAGAAAAATAGTTCAAATGGCTCTGAAAAATAGAAGACTATCATGTAGGAAGCTTTCCAATGTTCTATCAGCAGAGGGGATTAGTATTTCTAGAAGAACCGCCAATAGGAGGCTATTAGATGCTGGATTAAAAGCCTTTCGTCCAAGAAAGAAGCCTAGACTAACTTTAGAAATGAAACGGGCACGTAATGCCTGGGCTCAGACTCATATTCATTGGACTTCTGAGCAATGGGAGCAGGTAAGAGTTGATCAGATAGCTATTATTTCTTTTATCACTCATAAAAGAGCATTTGTTATTAGTAAAATCGCAATGACACTTGAAAATATCATTATTACTGAATTATCAACCATCTATGGTTTAAAGTCATGAATTTCTGTACTTGTTTGACTACTTGCATCATCTTCTATGCTTTTCCTACTGTTCATATTGTGTTTTATATTGCTCCAGATTGTATTCTCTGATGAATCCACCATTGCTGTGCTTGATGATCGTGTGCAGAGCGTGAGAAGGCGATCAGGTGAGGAATTTAAACCCGAATGCCTGAAAAAAACGGTAAAATTTCCACAGAAAATCATGGTGTGGGGTGCCATTTCTGTTCATGGCCCAAGTCGATTGATGATTGTTGAAGGCACCATGGACCAGCATAAGTATATAAATGTACTACAAACTCGTTTACTACCTCAAACAAGGGATTGGTTTGGCGATAGACCTTGGATTTTTCAACAGGACTCCGCCCCGTGTCATTCAGCGAAGTCAGTAAAGAGATGGTTCGCACAGAATGGCGTAGAGGTACTTCCATGGCCTGGAAATTCACCTGACATGAACCCTATTGAGAGTTTGTGGTCCGTGTTGAAAGATGAAATACACGATGTTCCAATTACGACCAAAGTAAAACTCATAGAACGTCTTATTCAGGTTTGGTTTCATTCCGAAAAAATCCGAAATTTGTGCAGAACTTTAATTACTGGCATGCCCAGTCGCGTTAAAGCACTTGCAGGTGCCAAAGGTGCCCAAACCAAGTACTAAAATATTTATATTGTCCTGATGTATTAAAATAAATTCAAAAAAATTGAAATAAATTAAATTTCATAACCTTTTTATTCAAAAATAGCAAATTTTTAAAAAATCCATAATAAATATGCCAGTACTGTATATATATATATATATATATATATATATATATATATATATATATATATATATATATATATATATATATATATATATATATATATATATATATATATATATATATATATATATATATATATATATATATATATATTCATTCTTATCTATCAATATGGGAGTTTGTAGGATTTTCACGAACAGCCAAATGAATATACTTCATTCTTATTGCATCCACAATAATTTATTACTTATAATAATTTAATATTAATAAATTAGTTAAGTTGTACACTATGCAACATTTTGTTGCCAATCTAAATTATATGCAGAAGATAAGGAAGCAAGACCTAAAGTAAATTTATTATTATTATTATTATTATTATTATTATTATTATTATTATTATTATTATTATTATTATTATTATTATTATTATTATTATTATTATTATTATTATTATTATTATTATTATTATTATTATTATTATTTTTATTATTATTATTATTATTATTATTATTATTATTATTATTATTATTATTATTATTATTATTATTATTATTATTATTATTATTATTATTATTATTATTATTATTATTATTATTATTATTATTATTATTATTATATTATTATCATTATTATTATTATTATTATTATTATTATTATTATTATTATTATTATTATTATTATTATTATTATTATTATTATTATTATTATTATTATTATTATTATTATTATTATTATTATTATTATTATTATTATTATTATTATTATTATTATTATTATTATTATTAGCTTTTATCCTTTGATTTTAATCATAGTAGAGCATCTTATTAAACTTTAATTCTCTTTCCAATTAATAATTAATTTCTTCTCCCAAACATTAATATTTGCGTTTTTTTTTCTATTGTTTTATACTTAAAATATTTCTTCACTAAATTTTTCATTTCATTTTAATGAAAAAATTTTCCCTTAAAAGAATTTGAAATATCAATAATTACTTTTTTTTTAAGCAAAAATGATTTTTAACCCTTCTTATCTTGAGGATTTCTCGTCCGCAAGAATTTTCTTCTTGAGGCTTCTTGAGCTTGTTTCCATTTAAACTTCGAATTTGTAAAGAAAAATGAAGAATATTTTTTTTTAATGAACGAATTTTCGCACCAGCAATATGTGAGTTTGATGCCATTCAAAATGAGATTTTAAGTTTAGCTTACTTTTGATTTAAAGAACACTTGAAATGTAGACATTAAAAATCTTTAAAAAAATATTTCATGGAAATGAAAGAATTATTAAAATGGAAAATAATTGTTGCTATGGTGTTAATAATAATAATCATTTAAGCTTCATAGCGTTTTTATTTCCTTTTTTCCAGAGTTATTATTAATGTTTGAAAAGCTATTTCCGCTTTGATGTAATATAAAATAAAATTAATCACAAACATAAAAATAAAAATGAAATGAATTTTAATAATAATAATGACTATTAAATAATGAGAAAATAATATAAAGTATATTCCGATCATCAAATATTGATCACATAATTACAAAACTAATATATGAAATCTCACTTAACATTGTTTTAATCATACGAAATATTAAATAAGAAAAGTTAAAGCAAATAAAGAAAAAAAGCAACAAAAAATGCATTTAAATTTTCTTGCTTTTCTAACACCTAATTTAATTAAATTTAAGCTACGTATAAGAGTTTTACTGTATTAATAAAATTTCTACTTGAAAACTTTTGGGGGGGAGCGCTCAGAAAATCTGCGCCCCAGGTCCACAATTTAATATATTCCCCCTCCGCTTCTACATTTTTTTCCATTTCTTTATAATTTTACGATTATTTGAATAATCTCATATTTTAATTGAGTCAACGATAATTTAACTGTACGATAAAAAAAAAATTTTTTAAAGTGTAATTGAAACATTCACAACACTTTTGTCTTGCATGAGAGAAGTGTGGAAAGTGTATAAACGAAATCACAAATTTTTATCCAGTTTTTATTTAGCTCTAATGACAAATATTACCACATCAAACATTTTTGCAAATGTATTATATATTGCTTTTTCGATCTTTTGATAAAAATAATATGAATTTGAAAATGTTTAACTAACAACCAAAAGAATATGCTACATTCTTATTAAACACTCAGTAATTGATTCTTTAAAATAATATAAATATTAATATATCAATTAAGAAATATACAACAATTTCTTATTAACCTATAGGCTATGCTGTGCAGAAAATAGGAAGCATGACCTAAAGTAAAATTATTATTATTATTATTATTGCCCAAATTAAGAAAATTTTATAACAAGTTCCTTAAAAAAAGACAAATTATAGAACTAAAGGTAAATAAGATTCATAATTCCCCTATACTACTTTTTGTGTTGCCATGTTGTTCTTTTTCTTTCATTAGCAACTTGAATTTTTCTCATAAATTAAGCAACAAATTTAGAGTTTGGCAGATCATTCCACGTAAATTTTTCTTTTCCTTGTGTATAGAAACTAAACGATAAAGTCAATTGTATTCATCTTACGGGGAACTTGTGTTTATTTTTTGGTGCAAGAAATACTAGTGGGAACTTTATTACATGAAACAAAATTTATACAAACGGAATAATATAATTATATAATATTAAATTAATATTATATAAATACTATATAATAATTATAATAATTTACTATTAATATATTATATATAATTATATAATATATATATAATATAATTATATATATATAATATTTATATATATAAATATAATTATATATATATATAAATATATACTATCTATATATATATATTTATAATTTATTATTAATATAATATACTATACTATATATAATATATATCTTATATATATATCTATAATTAATAATATATAATATACTATAATTTCTTTCTTTTCTTTCTCACTTCCTCTTTGCCCCTAGATTGGGGGTAAGGTGCTAGTACAATGCAATCAAGGAAAGACAAAGCCAGTGAGAACAGGACAAAGTCCGAAAGAAGCCCAGCTTACCGCCCCTCTGTCCAGTAATTTGAGAGTCTCACAGACAAAAATCCACCTCTAGAGCATCATAGCCGGGCGGACCCTCACTAGAGTAAATCTCAAATTTATGGTTCAATCCCTGGCCAGTTGGGCCCACAACTGCCCCATACAGAAACCCACGCTTCTCTTCCGTCTATGCCCTTTATTCTCCCTCTGCCAACTCAATTTCTTCTTCAGACATCGTTCACGACTCAATCCCACTTTCTCTTCGGATCTCCCAGACCGTTCGTCCACTACACACTCGCCATTTTACATCCGCTTACCACGACTTTCTTCATCCTTCCACATACAAACATTTACAACATACTTTCAATATTATTCTCTATTAACCTGTCTCACACCACACAACTCTTATACGCATTTCTCACTTTATTAATTCTTTTCACAACTAGCTGCCCCTTAGATTTGTCATCTGAACACATTAACTTGTATCTATACTTCTTATTTATCCAGACATAGTCTCACTACGCACTCAATACACTGTAAAAATAACCTCATGGTAGACCTCATAAGCCACTCAGACTTATCCCCTTTACATTCACCAACGATTTATGCACCCAGCACCTTCTGCTATTCACCAATCTTTTCTATACACTCTCGCTCACCTTTCCCTTCTCATCCAACACATACCCTATATTTAAACTCAGACACACCACTGCTCAGGCTCATCATCTAACATAACGTCACACCAACTGAGACTGTCCTCACTCACAACCATAACCTTACTTATATCTACGTTTACTCAAACCCCTCCTTTTACATAAACTGCCAAATCTCTCACCCCAATCCCTCATACCTCTCTTCAGACTCGCAACTAACCCATCATCCGTACAATAGGTAGGCATCCTCCATCCTCTCATTTCTCATCATTCAAACTTTCCTTTGCATCCCCCACTTCCATCTTTATAAACACTCCCAATATACACATGATAACAGGAACATAACCACAACCCCTTTGGGTTCCTTTTCAACTTCCGGGACTATTATCTTTAACCAAATCACCATTGACAATTATTCTTACCACCCACTTCACTATCGTCAACATACTTTGTTTCATTCAGAAGACAAACTACCACCAACACATTACACTAAATACTCATAATTTATGCAGTGATGTGTTGAGGTATTGTAGTTAAATAAAACCTAAATTAATTTATTCTTCTTCTCCATCATTTTCTCCATCATTTGTTTCAATGTAAAATTTGAAATCCACAATCCTCTACCCTCCTCCAACGCACCTTGTTTTCACCATCAGTCCATCCAGTTCACTCACGCACTCTTTCGACCAAAATACCAGCATATACTTCCTACACAATCACCATAACTTTTTCCTCTATAATTTCTACAGTTCCCATTTTCTCCTTACTCTTATATTAAATGGGTACTATCCAATTCTTGAACTATACCTACCATAACGCTTTATTACAGCTTCCAATCAATCAATCACGATCTAGCCTCCCTTCTTAATTTATTCACTATATTTCATCTATACATGAAGATTTACTTTTCAACTTTCTCACCCTACCATTACCTCCTCCTAATGACCTCATCCCAAATATACCTATTCCTTCTGGGATCATCTAAAATAATCATTTATTTTCAAATCATCAATATATCGTTAATATTTTGCAGATTCAACTGTTCTTTCACACTCCCCTCCATCCATTTATCATACAAGCCAACTTAATCATTTTTCTAAGTCGAACCCGTATTCCATTCTTAACTCGCGTTCCTTCGAAGCTTCCTATTCTGTATGTCCTCATCTCCTCTTCAAATGTTTCATGTTAACCTTTACCTTTTTTGTAGTGAATATTATACTTCTTCCAGACTCCTTATTAGAATTTCTAGGCGTCTTTCTTTTGAACTTCATATTTGGCTTTAGCACATTCAACCACGCTTCTTTTTACTTTAAACTTGCATCACCTCTTCATTTCCACCATTCGTGTTAAATACTTCTTCCTACTTATAGCACTCCACAACTTCCTTGCATTACTAACAAATGCTTTCCTTCATTTGCCCAGATTTGTTCAGTATCAACTTGTTCAACTATCACCGACTTTACTACAGCGCTCACCTAATTATCCTTTATTCTTCTTGCTCTTTACTCTCAATCTCAATATCACTATCCCACGTATCTGTCGTACATGAACCCCCACTACTTTTTTACAATTGACAAATTCCGCTGCGATGACTGCCTGCTCAGCATCCATAGTAAAACTTCATTCCACCAACTTCGGGACAAAATCAATCCATACTTTCACTTCGATCATCTCTACACACCCAACTTAGTATACTTATGGTACTCTGTTTAAGAAAAGTATCTACTTTACACATACCTCTCTCTTCACAGAATCAATCACCTTCCCTACCTCCTATTTTCCCCCCCAAAAACCCACAAAACCACCTTCGTATATACCATCTTTTTGATCACCTATACCAACCTTCAGTTCCCAATATATCAATCTGATCCTACTCACCCCATCCAGAAACATCATTCAATTATCCAAAATCGTACTCTCTTTCAACGTTTCCTGCAATGACATACGTCACAACACCACCTTAACTTTTCAACTTAAATTACTTAGGGATTCTGCCACACACATCAAAGTTACACTAGCTTAATGTTTACCAAGCACTATCAAATTGCAATCCTGTCCCTCTCTCTTCATCTTTCACCACCAAGCACGCACCTATTCAATACACACTCAATTTCACCTTTCTTTACTCTGTTTCCAGCACGCGAGCAATCAAATTGCTTTCTAACTCATCACCTATCTCTTCACTCCTCACATTTTCTCTGATTCCCAGTACCATACGTTTACATTCGCTCGAAGTAGAAATCGTTTCGCAAATCACGCCACTCGAGCAGTGCATAGCATTCTAGCAAGAATAGAGTTGGCGCAACAACTCCAACGCCTTAGTCGCTGCTACGAACCGCAATCGAATGGAAATTTCAATATATATACTCTATAATATGTTAGTACTCTAATTTTAAGAACAAAAAGAACAGACACAAGAACATATATATATATTATTAATATATATATATAAGTTAATATATATATATATTATATATATACTATATTATATATATACATATATATATATATATATATATATTTATATTACTATATAATATACTATTTATAATATAATTTATTATAATATATTATATATAGATATATATATATAGGAGAGAAGGTCCTCTTTCTATTTAGCCGATAGCAGAAAACAAGAGAGAGAGAGAGAACTTCATAAGATAAGCAGGCAATGACATTTTCGTATTTTTTCTAAATCTGACACTACAATCGAATTTTTTTTAGCTTTGCTTTACAGAATTTTATCGTTTGAAGCTCAATCGATATTAATAAAATAACAACAAAAAAACACCATCCTATAATTTATGCACACATTTACGCATAAATATAAAATATTTTTGATGTGTCAGATATCGATATTTTCGAAAAGATAATCGATTTTAAGCATTATTTCCTTTTAATTACAGAATGTGTTCGAAAGCATGCAATCGATATTAAAAAATAAAACAGTTGGTATTTATTTCACTTAAATTAATATAAAAAATATTTTAGTCACATGTAGATATAATTATATATTAATATATATATATATATAATATATATTCTATATATAGATATATTATATATATATATTTAATATATATATATATTTAATTATAATATATTTATATATACTATTTATAATATTTAAAACCTGCGCCCCCATGCAACCAGGCCACGAGCCGCCCTGTATATATATATATTTATATATAATATTATATCTATATATTATATATTAATATATACATATATATATAATATATTTTATTTACTTAAATGCCCCGGCTCCGCTCCTTACGAGAACTTGACCGAGTACCCGTCCACGGAATTAACGGCTATCCAGCGATCTGTCATTAAGGGTCTGAAATGCTTCTTATGTTCTAAACTGGGGCAATCTTATACGAAATGTTTTTATTGTAAAATTGATTGGGCAGTGCATCTTGTGTAGAGGGACGGATCATTGGATAATTAAATTGTATTCTGAGGTTATTGGTGCTCAGAGCTAGCCTGGATTACCGTGTTTGGCGATGTAAAATTTTTCCCTGTTGGTATGAAATATCAAAAAAATATTTACTAGTGTAGCTTCATCCTTGGGTACAGGTTAAGTAACTGTTTGGAGTAGGAGTAACGTTGAGTGTGAATACTATAAACTTGAAAGACCTATCATTTATGAGAGTAATCACTCACAGAAACAGATCAACCCCCCCTCACCAAACATTACCAATATCAAACCGTACGAGCGAGATGAAGTTACACCAGATGCCCCCCCGCCCTGTAAACGCATTACACTTCCCATAATTAAAACATTACATCATGACCTAAGAAACTCGCACCCATACCAAAAGAATACCTTATCTCCAAGCATTCATCGAAATATTCAACACTGAACCAAACTTTATCGCAATCACTAGTAATGTGTCACGCTCTGCCCTTGGCACCACCCTGCCTTAGTATACAATTTGAATGTTTATTCCCCCATCCCCATTACTGTAAACTATCAAATGCATTCCCAAGTCATTGACAACACAAATATATCATTATAATTTCCTGCGTTAGGAAATCAAACACAGGTTTCATCCATTACTTTACAGATCTTTGAGATCACGATGTGGTGACAAAGTACTCGGAGGTCGCAATATATATATATAAATATATTATATAGTATATAATATATATTATATATATATAAATATATATATATATATATATATATATTATAAAATATATATAATAATAAATATATATATATATATACAATAATATATATATATTATATTATATACTATAAATATAATATTCTATATACAGTTTCGTGTAAATATGAACTCGACTGAATAATCAGCAAAACACTTCGGATCGTTTTGTTAAAAGCATTTTTTCAATCGTATGTAAACAGCGACAGTTACAGCTTATTATTAGAAATTGACTAACTTAATGCATCTAGTTTAAAATAAAGTCGGTAGGTTTCAAGAAATGTATTTTCCATTTTTTATATTTCAGTTTAGCAAACGAGACAATCTTGATTAACGTATAATGCACACTCAATTGCTATAAAAACGAGTAGCGTTTTTCTATACAGCATATTCAAAATTACATTAACTTACCATGTCACACTTAGTTTTTTTTACATTAAAAAAAAGTTAATATTTCTTTAAGGCGATCTTTTTGCAAACCGGGTTTCGATTATAAGGAAACCAAACGTATTACAGGTTTGCAATTTAAGTGTAGACATTAACACTGTTCGATATTTTATATACTTCGATATTATATATATATTATATATTATTATACTATATATATTATATATATTATATATAAGTTATTATTCTATCAAACCTTGTCCAATCTAATTGGTGTTCATTACTATTAAGTAGAGTTCCTGCCGTCGAATTGGCATATGGTTTACTAGCCATGTGATTAAATTGCGCAGATTAATTTAGCTGATAAATTAGCTTGCTATCTGACTACATGCATTTGATATTCTACCACCGTGACTGGTGCGATCCAGAAGTATGGTTGGTCCTTATTACGCTTAGACAAGATGAGAGAGGAATTGATCTTTTATATTGGAAGGTTATTTTGTAATTTAATGTTGGATTAACGTTTTTTTTGTTTTTTTTAATGTGTGATTAATGTGTAGTATTGAGATTACTGTACTAGTATACCTAGTAAACTGTTTTAAATTAATTGCAGAAAATTCGCGTTCAAGTAACTGGTTCATTGTATATTGTGTATACACGCAGGATCGAGGCGATTCGATCCTTTTAGCAATAAAACTGTTTAGTCAATAACACCGAAAACTATATAATATATATATATATTATATATATATAATTTATAATATATATATAATTATATAGTATACCATCTATATATTATTTATCTAATTAATAGATACCTTTAATAATATACTATATATTATATTATATATATATATAAACTAATAGATATAATATAAAAAAAAAGAGAACTATATATATATATATATATATATATATTAATATATATATATATTATAATAGTAATATATATATATAAATTATATTATTATATATATATATAAATATTTATATTTTAGTCGAAACTATATAACCTTTCCCAACTTAAACCTACTGCGAATAATATACAGTTTCATCAATAAAGTGGAAAGTACAAATGCCATTACTATTTATATAATAAATATTATATTATAAATATATTTTTTTTTTAATTTTTTTTATATTATATTATATATTATACTATATATATATTATATATTATATATTAAATATGTATATATATATATATAATATATACTATATATAGTATATATATATATATTATATATATATAATAATATTAATATATACTAATATATATATATATATATCAAACTTTGCCTTAATATTATATCCCTCGATTAATAGTCATATTCGTTTTATTTTTATATATATATTTTTTTGTAGCAAAGTAAATTAATTAAATACTGCACATGAAATATTTATATTATAGATGGCAAAGCTGAATTTTTTTTTAAAACTATTATTTCCTAATTGGAGCTCATTGGGACGTAAATAATAATAAATACAATTGAATAAAAACATCTAAACATATTATTAATCGTAATTGTTTTACATCAGCTAGAAATTTTTCATAATTTGGTGTTTGTTATTATTATTATTATTATTATTATTATTATTATATTATTATTATTATTATTATTATTATATTATATATTAATATTAATATTAATATTATTATTATTATTATTATTATTATTATTATTATTATTATTTATTCTCTTTTACCAGTGAAAGTCGTATATAGTTTTAACAGCGCACATATCTAATATTGTAATATAATTTACTCTATTTTTGACAATGAAAATTGTTAAATATATTTATAAAATTTAGGAGAAGAAAAGCATATTTTATTATTATTATTATTATTATTATTATTATTATTATTATTATTATTATTATTATATATTATTATTATACATTGGATCTTTCTCTTCTTCTTTATTAATACAGTATTTACAAAAATAAAAATAATTTATATTTTTAATAGTTATTAATTGCATCTTCTAATAAGGTGTAAAAAATGCGGAAAATATAAATTGTTTATTATTCCTGCTACTTGTCAGATGAAACTGTTGAAAAACATTTGATTGTCACTTGTTTCTATTTAATGCCTTCTCTCTGATTGTTCTGCTGCTTTAAATCCACTGTTTTTATTTGTTTTTTTTTTTTTAAATCGAAATTATTACTCAGTCTCTTTATTTCCTCAAATTCTTATGTAATTTTTTAATGTATTTTCATTTGCTTTGCCTTCTTTATCTTTTCTTTTTATGTACACTACCACTTCCGTTAAGTCCGGTTGGTCAATTTTCCTCAGGAGGAGGTGGAGCTGAATTTTCCAGGAGTACCTATTTTTCCTTTTTCTTTTATTTGAATCTAAAGTCTCTCTCAATAACAAAATAACTGTCTCTTCAGTAACTTGGTTGAAGTTATTGAATCTTTTAAATTTATCAAATTAGTAGGGCATCCTGGTTGCATTGTTGTAAAGTCGGATAACTTCGGTTGTTAGATTAAATTAATTTCAATAGTTTTACAGTTTTAGCTGATCGAAAAAATAAAAAATAAATTTTTTTCTTTATACAAGGTTTTCAAACACGAAAATTATAATTTTTATTTTTTTAAATCTTCTTCTAAAGTTTGTATATTAAAATTTTGAAAGTTTAAATTTTCTTCAATTTTGATACTCATTAAATTGTGCATCCAGTTTTGAAAACTTCATATATCAAGATAGGTTTTAGCTTGTAATTTTTTTTTTTTTTTACCTATGGCAAATAATTGATGCTTTTGTTTCGATATTAAATATTTGTCTACCATTGTTAGTTTGTATTTTAATTTTTATTCTCTTAAAAATTGATGTAATGTTAATTTATATTTGAGCCTTTTCATTTGCACAGAAAACTTTAGTTTTTTTTTGTGACCCCTCACTCCTGTGAGAAGTGGAAGGCTTGAATTAATGCCTTAATGGTAGGCGACATGGACAAGAAACTCTGATACTGATGATGATGTAGGTTTGTTTTTAAACTGCGAGTGCAGGGCACTCTTCTATTAAGTACTCTGTCTCATGGGAGGAAGGTAGACTCTTTCAGGAGGATTAAATCTATATTTGAATTCTTGTAGAAAGAATGTCCTGAGCTTAGTCTGCCTCCTGTCTGTCCAGTGTTTGTTCCTCCAAACAGATTTCCGAATGGAATAGATTCCTTTGTATATAAAGTTAGATATTAACATTCGCATGCATTCAATATTTGGCAACCTAACATGACCTGACAATTTACATTCCACTAACTCATCCTTATTTAATTTTTAAGTTTGAACATCAGTGAAGTTTTTTAAAAATTTTGTTACTTTTTATTTTACCTTTATAGTTTCCATTTCAACGATAAAAAAATTAAAAAATATTGGATACCATGCAAGTGTTGGCCTCTTTTAATCAAGAGAGATGGATGATGAAATAATCAAAAATAATGATATTTTGGTTTCTAAGATGTAAAGGGTCTAAGAAAGTAGAATGAAGAGGAAAAGGAATATAAATTAATATGTTAAGGATGAATTAAATGTCTAAGTAGGAAGAGGATAAAAAGAAATATAAATTAATATGTTAAGGATGAATTATCGTACTATTTTTTGACTTTTAATAAAACAGGTGTTTTTCGACACGAAAATGTGTGCCTTGAAATTTAAATAAATTTTAAATGCAAATCGATATATTTTTTTTGTCTGGTTCTTGTTTGTTATTTTGTGTATAGTTATGCTTAATGTTTTATACTAATGGGAACAAAATTACTTGACAACGAAGTTATTTTTTTTTTCTTTTTTTCTTACTTCAAGATATAATCTTTTAGTATGTAATAGAAAGAGGTCGTAATAAAACTTCAACTATTTATTTTATATATACAGTATTTGAAGCTTAATTATACTTGTAAATAATGGAAACTGACTAACTGAAAATTGGTCAAACTTTTAGCCTGGTACAGGCAAAAAACAGGTAAAGATTATTTTTCTAATGAATATTATTTCTCTAACAAATGTAAAATAATGAATTTCTATTTCTTTCATATATATTTTTAATTGAATCATTTTATAATGTATATCATTTCTATTTTCATTCATATAATTTAAATGAATTTAAAATAAATAATTGCGTTTCTACAGTGAATGTGGTTATACTATTTTTAAGAGGATATGAAGCAGAAGCAATGAAATTTCATTCTCCTGGTGCTTTTCACCATGCCAAATGGATGGCCAAAGCTATTTATTGCATCAAAATATTTATTTTTCTAAATGAATTTAGTATGACCCACTCGGCAAAAATCCCAAGGATTAAAAGACATTTGTATATTTATTGTAAGACTATACATACAACCATGGTACAATGCTCCTTTAGCTTCCTTACTTTGTTTAACTTATGCTTGAGTGTTGTTGATTTTCATTATCGCAGTGTTTTATTATATATTTTTTGGGAATTTTTTTTCCTACTTACTTCAGTTAATTTTCCACTTCCTACTTCACTTCTTTTATTTTCCTTGCTTACAAAGCGTACTCTTGGGCGTTTTATGGCTTCTATATGGGTCCATTTCCGTCCCACTCAATCCTGTGTAGCATGAATGCTGATCTTTTGCACCATCTTGACTTTCAGTAAGGTAGGTACCAGGTCAAAGGCCGTATTCTCTCCTTTCCCGGCTCCTTTAGGATTTGACTTCAGCCTAACTCCTGTAGGAGACTCACCTGGTGAAAACCTGACTCTAGCGTACCGACCCCCCAATGAGTGTGTTCAGATTTTAATTTCATTTGCGACAGAAGTCTTGCGCATTTCGAGTCCACACCATGGCACCCACGGGTTTCTATTTCTTTTTTATCTTCTAGTACTTCTATTTTCTTTTTTATAATTTAAAATGAATATTTTCTAATTTATAATATAATATACAAAAATAAATAAAATTCTGATTTGTATATATTTAAAGGCTTTAAACTTCAATCTTTAGTCTTTAGTCTTAAAACAAATCGTTAAAGCATTTCGTAATGAATTCTATTTATATATATATATATTATTATTATTATTATATATTATATTATATATTATTTTATATATATATATATAATATATTATATATATATATATATATTTTTTTATATATATATATATATATATATATATATATAATATTATTATAAATAATTGAATTCGTACAGTGAGGTTATCAAATTTATTAATTAATGTACTTTATTTAAAAAAGATAAGTTTGAAACTTCTTTTGATCGGGCAATTATATTCAAAACAATGAATACTCTGGCTTACGCGGGCTTTTTTTTCAGTAGGGGGCTGTATCCCCTTAGTCCCTTCCCCGTTTACGAAAATAAATGGGATATATATTTTTCATATAAGTATATTTATTAATTATTCTTATATCTTTTTATTTTAAAATTTTAGAATAGACCAGAGTTCTTTTATTATTATATTTTAATTATGACAGTCTTGTCACTATTGAATATTATAATTGAGTTATTAATCAGTCTAATGATGATAATCTTCTTAACGGAAATCTTTCTCTTTCTTATTAGTGTTTTTTATTATTGAAGGGATGTAAATGTTGCCGATTTTTTTTTAAATTATTATAAATACTGCAATAACCGGTGCTCTGTAATACAAAATCGAAATATTATTTTAAGATGATAGTAATAATTTGTACTTTTTAAGCAATTATCAGGTTTATATATATATTATATATATATTCCATATAAGTTATATATTATATATTTTTATTTATATAATACATATATATATAGTATATATTATATATTCATATATATATATTAAATATATATCTATATATATTATATATATAATATATATATATATAAAATGCCTTATGCACTATTACTAATGTCTAATAACAAATTTCAAATCTACAATAATATTAGTCATAATTGTGACATTATTATTATTATTATTATTCATTATTATTATTATTATTATTATTAATTATTATTATTATTATTATTATTATTATTATTATTGATATAAAACATTTGGAAAGAAAAATAAAATTGACATTTGATACCAGGAGTAAAAAATTATTACTTTTTAATAAAAACCTATTAAACTATATTATCTAATTTTTTTTAATATATAGCGTAATAAAATAGCTTGTTAAATAGTTATAGTGTGTGTGTTTCGCCATTTGTTACATCATTATTTAGATGTCCTGATATATGGGGGGGAGGGATATATTTGATGGACTCCCGAGGAAGTCACACGAAGATTAATAATAAGATATATAATATATATTATATTATATATTACTATAATTATATATATTATCTATATATATAAATATATTAATTTATATATATTTATATATATATACATCATATATTAAAGATATTATAAAACTTTATGATTGTTTATATTATCTCTAAATATATAGATTTTATAAATATTTATACATAGTTAAAATAGCTCTCAATGATTCATAGATTTATATATATAAATAGTAGTATAATATATCTTAAATTTATAATAATATTTATATTTATATATTTTACTTATATATTATTATAAATATATTATATTAATATTATATTTCAACCTTATAATAATATAATTATATATCTATCTATTATAATAAATAATTATATTTAGATGATAGATACTTTTTAATTTCTGAAAATTATCGAAATATTTGGCATCTATCTTGGTTAATTTGAAATTTGTCGCCGAGTTTATATACTCTTATTTATAAAAGCTATTGAAGGAGGGAATTTGATCGATTTAATTTAGTCTGAACTTATGTTCATATATTTTTTTTTGATGTTAACATTTTAATATTATCTAAGGGTTTTGTCGTACCTTGCATACAGACGATCCATTGAGTAAAAGTTTGAACATATTATATATTATATTATTTATTTATATTTTTTATATTTATTTAATTTTTATTATTATATTATTATTTTATTTATTTTGATGAGTGTTATGTTATAGAATTATTAATTGATGAATTAAAATAAACTAAATGTCTTGCTATATATAATAATATAATAATAAATAATATATATAATAACTATATAATAATAATAAAATATACGGTGTGTTGAAAATAATATTTAATGTATTTTTTCCATTATCGCATGATCTTCATGGAAATATTTCTTAATCAATATATATATATATTATTATATAAATATTATATATAATTTATAATAATATATATATATATATATAATATTATATTACTATATATATATATATACTATATAATATATTATTTATATATAATTATATAGTATAAATTACATGAGTTTTTTTTTGTATTTATTTCAAAATTGTTAGTATTTATTTTTGTTTACGTTGCGAAATAAGGTATATCACCACCATGACACTAAGTGATAAGCTTAGACTGTTTGCTTTTGAATCATGTTTGTTTGTGGTATCCCGAAGGAGGGTGGTGCGACTTCGAGTTTCAACATCCTGATTTACTTTGCGGTCCTTTCTTCATTATTGTTCCATATTTTTGGAGATATAATGAAGGTTTTGAAGTTGACAGTACTACAGCGGTTCCTTCCCTGGAAAAATTGACGACACCAGTCTTGCCACGTCGACAAAAGGCAGGGTATTCTCGCATCCCAGGAATGTATCCCGACCTCCTGCCTCGCCAGCTGACTACTCCGAAACCCGATATTTCACTAGGTGATCTCCCTGGGGGTGAAGGGGCGATGTCAAGTAGTCAGTCGCACTTGCTGGAAGGATCGGAGTTCGATCTCTATTTGGATTCGATCGATGACACAATTTCTTCTTTCTATCCTTCCCATCCGAGTCTTCAGCACAAGGCCAATCCACTCGTAATAGGATGACGAAGAGCCTCCGTCGAGCTGCCTTTAAGTGTTGCTAACCTTCTTAACGCTTTATCTCGCAGAGAGTCGTGAGTGTTTATTATTATTATTATTATTATTATTATTATTTATTATTTATTTTATTATTATATTTTATTATATATTTTTTTATTATTATTATGATTATTTTTATTTTATTATTATTATAACATTAAGATACTGAAATATATTATTACTATATTATTATTTATTATTAATTTTTATTATCTATGACTATTGTTATTATTATATTACAGTTGATTCTAATTATTATTATTTTATTATTAATTATTATTCATAACAGTTGTATTATAGAATGCTTTTCAACATGCTTACCTTTTCAATACATTTTTATTACTTTTTTATTCTTCGTAGTGTAGTGTTTTACTTCAGCGGATTTTATTTTTATTACTTTTTGTGACCTTTTTATTACTGCTAAGACAAGAGACTTTTGTGACCATTTTTTACTCAAATTGCTAAAAACTTAAACTTTATAAAACGCCTTACAAAAGCATGGCTCCATAACAGGTATGGTTTAAAAATGAGTAGATGAAGCCTTATTGGTTTTATTAGTCGCTATATATGTAGTAACTTCTTTTAGATAAAACAGGGAATGGATTGACATTTAAAAAGCTTCTAATAAGGTTTTAAAGGTAAGATTTTTGTTTAAGGTTTAAAAGCTAATTATTTTAACCGCATACGCTAATCCGTTGTGCTAACTTGATTTGAAAATGGTGGACGTATTGTAGATATATCGCATTATACTAGATCAACACTAACAGTTCAAAATTAGCAACATACTTCGAGGGAGCAAAATGATTATCATGTCGGATTGGCTTTCTGGAGATGGTCACTAACATATAATGCTTTCTTGGAGTCATTCATTGATTTATACTTCTTGCTATATCTTCAGAGGATTTAAAGTTGTCGATTCCAAAGTTTCCGATAAAACTGAGAAGAAAGAGCTTCAAAAGAATAAAGATATCTTAAGATCAAACATCTCTAACGACAGTGGTACTACAAGTAAAGTCAGCAACACCATTAGAAAAGAAATTAGCAGTAATAGCAGAGGAAGTAGCATCGATAGTATAAGTGAAATTAGCAGCATTAGTACTGACAATAAAAGTAGTAGTAGCAACAGAATTAAACCAAGTAAAAAGGATATCAGTAGCAGTAGTACTGTAATTCACGATAGTTTATCTGGAAACATCGCCAGAGAAGTTGGTGCTATTAGAAGTTCCTCTTTTTCACCATCTACATCTGACGTCCAATAC